>CAUYSK010094483.1:0-15973 GCA_963575035.1 Avahi laniger | reverse complement strand
CCATCTTTGGTTCAGATTTCTGTGCGAGCCTCTTTCCCATTTCCTTTTTTGTACCTTCAGATTTTAAAGCCATTTATAGCCCGACCTGAGCACCCCCTCCCCTCCCTGAAAAAACCCTGTGGACCCAAACATAACTGAATGAAGGACAACTGGCACAGAAGGCAGAGCGCCAAGCAGGAGGCAGAGAGGGACAAAGAGAAAGGATCTAAAGGCCAGAAATCTTGCCTGGGGCTTGGGGGTGGAGGGTGGGAGGCAGAATGTCGACTGGAGAACTAAAAGTCACGAACTAAGGCCCTTCTCCCAGTGGAAGGCTGAAGGATGGATCAACAGAACAGTCACTCTCCAATTTCCACCCACCCACAAAAGTTGCATGCTTTGGAATGTGGGGTTCAAATCCATCCAAAGTGAAACCTTTGTGGAAATGCTCCTGGATTCCATGTGTGAGCTTGATGTGACTAAAGGGCAGTTTGGTTATGGGATGCACTACCTCGCTAAGGGTAGTACAGAGAGCCAGATCCTTAGATCACACTGGAGATTAGTGCAAAATAGGTTCAAAGCTAAGATAAGGTTATTGCATACATTGCCACTTCCAACAAATTCTGCTCAACCACAATTACTAATAAATACAGTAGAGTAAGTATGGAGTGGGTTAGAGCCAGGAGAGAGAAAGAAGAGAGTATATGTGTGTGGGTGTAGAGAACAGATCTGCTCAGTGTTACCAGATCCTAAAGCTGGAAGCAGGTTCTGGTGCAAAATGAGGCTGAGAG
The DNA here is from genome assembly GCA_963575035.1 of Avahi laniger. NCBI lineage: Eukaryota > Metazoa > Chordata > Mammalia > Primates > Indriidae > Avahi > Avahi laniger. The sequence goes on along the minus strand of CAUYSK010094483.1, from coordinate 15,206 downwards.
TTTAGCTGGCACAAGACAATGGAGGGCCTTGAATATCCCAGTAAAGAGCTCAGAGCACATCCTGCATGCAACGGTAGAGCTCTTAAAGGTCTCAGGTAGGCCAGTAATGGGGAAATGCAGAGACTGACTCAGAAGAGAATCAGGGCTTGGGCAAAGGGGTCAGTCAAGAAGCCATTACATAATCCAAGCAAGAAAAGATGAAGATCAGAACAAAGGCAGGGTGCAGAAGGGAGGAGGGCATAGATTCGAAAAATATTTAGAGGCTAAAATCAGCAGCACCTGGTGAGCAATTAGATGCAAGAGGAGGGGGATATTAGGGACAGGGAGGAACTAAAGGTGACTCTCAGATTTCTGACCTGGACAGCTGGGCGGATGCCTTGGCCGTGTCCCCTGGGAGGCCAGACCACGCCATACCTCAGTATGACCTTTCCAACTACAGAGAGAACCACTCACCTAGCAAACAGGCAATCCGGAAAAAGTTCCAAGAAGGAAAGATATAAAGATAAAACCAAGTTTGGTAATACCCCAGTAAGATGTACTGGAAATCATAATTATATACATATACATAAAAGGCCAGCAGAGACAAACGGCCATAAGATGCCACTATTAGAGCCAGTTTGACTGTACACGGTACTATTTCTACCACGTTTCAATGTTTTGCCTGTAAAATACACAAAGCTATGAAATGTATATCACATGTGTGTCTGTGTGTTTTACAACCACGCCATGCTTCAGATGAACACTCTGTCTTGCAGTATTTCATTAGATGCAGCCTTTTTAAACAATGGAGGGAATTTTAGTAAGTATATATTTCAAATTACCCACCCAAAAAAAAGATTTGAGTCAGTGTGCACCCATTTACTGTTTAAGTTTATAAATTATTGTTATTTCTATAAGTTTTAAAATATTTTCAAGTTGTCTGAAACAGCATACACATCGTTAACTAAATGCCAAATTATTATGGAAAGATGGCATAAAATTGCTGAACATTTGAGGCACCACAAATCTTGGGTAACTAAATTCAAAAAGGCACATAGGATAAGAAAAAACACAAATGAGCAGTGAAAGGTCCAAGGACTCAGCAAAATCTGTTCCCTGGGAATAATTCAGGGACTACGAGCTGTGCCTAAATTCAAACTAAGAACCAAGATGCCAGCTCTACATACCAATTGCTGCCCTAACAGAACATTGTATAAAAACTAGAAGAGCAAAAGCCCTACAAACTGGAGGGTACATAAAGATTTTATATCACTTAGCAAGGTTGAAATAAATTACGTTCACAAACAGGCTCCTGATCTTCCAGTTTCATACTGTGAAATGTACTTGCGTTCCATTGACTAAAGAACAGTTGAACACAAGTGAGATTCAGGTTCGAATCGTGGCTCTGTCGGCGGCAAACTGCATTCCCTGGAATAAGGCATCCTGTTTTACTCCATCACCTGTCTCTGCATCTGAGAAGTGAGCAGGTTGGAGTAGAACATCATGGCGCCTTCTAGCGGGTCCTCCAGAAAGGCAACCCCTGGGGAGTGTTCCATAGCACTCACCAAGTTCACCGTGAATTTCCTGTTTCATGTCAGTCTCTATGGCAGGAAGGCAATTCTGTAAGGAAGGGGGCATGTAATCTTGTTGATGTCTGTATACTCAATGCCTAGTACAGTGCCTGGCACTTAGAAAAATCTCAACAAATATTTAAGTAACTGCCTTCAAGGAACTTCCTAATACTTTTTTGTTTTTATGCATTTTTATGTAGTTACTAGCAATAACAGAATTAAAATTCAGATCCCTGACATCTCCCTGAGAGTGGAGGGGAACTCAATTCCAAGTTAGATCCCCGTCCATTCTTCTTTTGCTATCAGATCATTTGGGGACTTTCCTCATTAGAAACTTTCCCAGTAATTAGTTTCTCTCCCACCAGGCCTTGAAGGGCCATATTCTCAAACTGTTCCCCAGGGTTGCCTGGTTCTTCTACAGGGAACCAAAAGCCCTATTTAGGTTTGTCTCAGATTTTATGTTAATAAAGAGGCTGAGCATGGTTGTACAAATGGCACACAGCGCGGAAGTTTAAAAGGTAAGCGGCCTTGTCCCACCCAGTTTCTTTCCTTTCTTAAAGATCCCTCGAACGATGCACCCCAGGAAGTCCCACCATCCCTTTGTTCCTGCCATGAGGAGCCAATCTCTCCAGTGGGGCCGCGTTCCCATCTCCTTGCTCAGAGCCCCTGTTCCTCAGCCAGCAGAGGGAGGATCCCAACCTTAACGTTCTCTCATTTTGTTCTACCTACTGATCGCTGAGCTTTTCCCCCAAGCTGCAGATCCTGGGGAAACAGCCAGGGCTCCTTGGAAGGAGGAGCTTCACACGAGCATAAAATAACACATCCCACAACCCCTGCTCAGAGCTGCCACCCTGCCGTCCACAGTGTCTGAGGCTCCCGTGGTAGAGGGGACTCTCCAGCCACATCCCACCCAGGCACCTCCACGCACTCCTCAATTTCTCTGAGAATCTCCCTCTTGCCGATAACTGTGATTAAATTCAAGTTTTGCATGTTTTTTTCTGTTGACTTTTGAGCTTCCTATGTGGCCACTTTTATTTTATTACAATCCCTCCGATGTAAGAATTTCAAAGCTTGCTTGCAAATAGACAAACAACAAAGTGGATAAAACTAAGCTCTAATATGTAAGGATACCCGTGTGGATAATAAAAAAATACAAAGGAAAGTAAGTTAGAGACTACCATAAAAGTCAGGAGAATGGTTATTCTGGGGCGAGGAAAGGGGTTGATTTGAGCAAGGCCTCTCAGGGGGCTTCTGAGGTAACTAGAAAGTTCTAGGTCTTTACATGAGTGGTGTTTCAAAGGTGTTCACATTATAAAATCATTAGTTATATATGTGCTTTTAGCTATTTTCTGTTGTTGTATTATACTTCGTAACATTTTTTTTTTTAAATTCTTGTCCCTTTGGACTCTACAACTTAACTAGGGAATAATAATCAACTGGATTTGTGTCAAATTAGTTCTGTAAATAGAGAAATTAACAAGTCTCTTCCATGCTTCTGTAAGTTCTCATTGCTGCAATAAATATTTCATATCCAACTTCCACTTTCTTGTCTCTAGTCATGAATCAAAGCAGATCTGCTGGAAGACAGAGAGTATGTCTAAGGAAAGCTAGGCTGGAGAAAAACTCTGGGTGATGGATAACCTAGTGGAGCAAAAAAGGCCTGAGTAGTCACTAAAAATGTAAGGTCTCTTGCCTTTTGTGTCTGTTAAAGTATTTTTAAAAATTACTATGCGCAGAGGAAAACGTTAAGGCAGATGAAGGCAATAATGACGGTATTATTATGATATCTATTGCCATTGTGTGCCTGGGGCTCAGTATTTAATGCACTTCATCAAATTTAATCCTTACAAAAGCCCTAAGAGATAGATACTATTCTTTATTAGTAATTCTACATGGTTCATACTGTTATTCCTCCGATAAGCCAAGCTCACTCTCACCTCTGGACCATTTGTACGTGCTGTTTCATCCATCTGCAATGCTTTTTTCCCCAGATATCTGCGTGGCTGGCTCCGGCTCTTCCTTCAGGTCTTAGTTTAAATATCACACACTCCTCATTTAACAATTAGCCTTATTTTCCCCTCTGGTACCATGTAAAATGCATACCCAATACATCTGGCACTCAGAAAAGCCACTGTCCAACAAGATTCTTCATTCCTGCTGACAATCATAGTAAAATCTTTCACAAGCGGTAGATGACCCTCAGTGGCAGACTGAACCATCCTGGAATTCTTTTCAGTTACTATCCAGCTGGAAGGAGGCAATCTATTTTTGAGATAAACATATCTTTTGACAAGGAGCCATGAAAAAAGCAAGCAATTAATACACAGGTCTGGCCAGCAAAGATACTGTTGTTAATTACTTTGACGAATAAAGAAAGTAACAGTGCTCAATCTCAAATGCCAACCTCCAGGCTGGGTAGGGAGAAAGCCCACCCTTCTTAAAAAGATGAAACCCAGGAAAAGAATCTTCATTGTTCTACAAAACAGCTGTACTTGGTTTTGGTTAGGTCAAGTTTTAACTGCAAACTTTAAGCAATAATAAAGACAGCAAACAAAATCTTTTAGCCATGAGAAGAAAGAATAACAATAGCTGTATGCACTTAGTATGACAGGGAAGTATACAAAGTGTTTCTAAAATTTATTTCATAGCTAAAATTTGTGTTTAGCTTGGTTTTGTGGCTGCCTTTGCAGCCTGTATGTGCAGGGCTTTGTAAATACTCTTCAGGGGTCCTGCCTCTCTCCCCACACTCCATAGCATCAATCAAATTAACCAAGTAGCCGTCAAAGTGCGCTCAGGGAGCCTTCTGTGGCCCACACTCACTGCTCAGCCACAGAAGCTGTTCCCTTTTCTCCTCAGTCGCCTCACTCCTGTGACCTGCAGACTGGAGACTGTGTCCAGCCTCTGAATTTACGGGAACCCCTGCCCACCTCCAGCGGGTGGGTATGCAAGGCCATATTTAGCTCAGCCTACTCGTCGTTCACTTTGCCCAACCAGGTAAAGCCAGACACTGAGTGCGCATAAAGAAGAAAGGGTTTTCTGTCTCAAGTATCTGTCTGTGTGAAGTCAGTGGCTTTTTAAAGGCCACCACTTTGGTGCCTATGTGTCAAATTCTTTGGGTGTTTAATTTAGAGGTGGAAAATACAGCCATCTAACTTCAGCAAGCAAAATTAAGGAGGCCATGGTATTTCAAGGCAAGAAAATAAAACCATGAAAATGGATATACATACGTGTGTCTCTATCTCTACACACGCATATATACCATATGTGCATGTGTGCTCAATGAGGGTATGGCTCACTGCCAAACATTAAGAAAAGTTTTTAAAATTTACGATGCTGGGAAAAAGTATACAAAGACATAAATCTTAGATTTTTCTCCCAATCGATGCTAAACTATCAGAGCAGGCATGCAAATCGTGAGTAAAGTATAGCCATCAGAATTGAGAGTTTAACAGAAAATGTAAAATTAGCTAGAGACCCAACACAGCATATCAGAAAATGATTAGATATTTGGTCAATGCTAACTACAGCCATGATAATGATGACAAAAGTAATCACATATGTCATTTCCAGAGCATACTCCCATGCACAAAGAACTATGAGAAATGACTTTACATTGAAACGCTATTGATTCACATACACCGATGAGGTAGCTAGTCTTTTTATGCCCATTTTAAAGATAATAAAACTAAGGCACACCAAGAGTAAGAAACCTCACCATCACACAGCTGTGAAGTGGCAGAAGAGGGAATGGATTCCAGGCCTGTGTAACCCCAGATTAAAGAACAAAAAGGGATGGCCATTGATATATGGCCTCCCCTCTGAAATGGGAAAAATGAGAAAGGAACAAAAACCAAACCTAGACAAAGAAAGAAAACTGGGAAGAACTCAGGGAATTTCTGGATAATTTAGGCCTCCAAAGAATCAACATCTCCCACGATGTCGACATAATGTTGGCAACATAAGGTTTTTGTGTGGTTATAAATTACTTTGAATTTTTTGCAGTATAGAAGCAGCCATTTGAAAAGTTGGAAACCCAATCAGTTTATTATTTATACAATGTTTAAAAACTAGCTTGCTTCGTTTCAAATTAAAATCATGTGGTCGGGAAAAAAAAAAAAAGTTAAGCTTACAAAATTTGCCAGAATGTTCCCATCTCCATGCACGGCATCCCCATTCTAAGTAGTCTCCTTAGAGGCTGTTACTTTTACTCCACATCTTGGGAAACTCACCTTTGGAACCATCTCCAGAGTCAGGCAAACTTCTGTGACAAAATAGCATTCCCATAGCATAACTCTACAGCCACATGTTTTCTAGAACCAAGTCTGGGGAATGAGGCTGCTGATCAAAATAGAAAGCGCTGGTCTTAGGAGAGAATATGTTGTGATTACAAAAGAGTAGGATCTCCTGAGTGGCTTTCAAGAGGAGTTCCAGAAAGCTTTTGAGTATCAGCCACCATGCTGGGAAATGAATACGAGTCTCGCAGGGTAATTCCTAAGGAGGGAAACGTTCATTTGGAAACGCGAGTGCCAAGATCTAGACAGCTGAAGACGGCGGCCGTGATGCAGACCTAAGAGCTTACACAGGCGTGGTGTTCTCTGCCCGGTGCCAGCACACAGCATGTGCCCACTGCATGTTTGTTGAATGACTCAATGACTCCATCCATCTGTCAATTAGACAGTGAATAAACTCTTGGCTAGTGAGAAAATTCTTTGCTCACATAACAGTTATCGGTCAAAGACCTAAACACTCAGAAGAAGTACGGCTTCACTGGAAAACTAAAATAGGAAGGAAAATCTGCTCTAAGGACCTACCGGACCATTTTGCCCCCTCTCCAGATTTTTCCAGTCTGGAGACCAGGTGTCCTAAACGTGTGCATACAAGGTGCCTTCTACACAAGCGATTGCTCCGAGGGCAGGGTGGGAACTAGGTCTCCTCTGGACCTCATGTTACACTGACCCTCCCAGCTCTCCTGACAGCCACTCCAAGCAGCTTGCAATGAGGACAGTGCCCTCTATAGCTTAAAGGAGAAAGAAAAAACAACCAGGGCAGATCTCTAAAGATGCACACCTTCAAGTGCCAGCAAGAACGTCTCTTGCAGGAAAATTCTGTTCAAACAAACTTCATGACAAAACCTACATGATGCATCCTTTATGCGTGGTTAGCCTATCTAATAAATAGGCAACTTATTTATCTAACATTTTTGAATAATTAATGATTTATTATTGTCTTATTACCAATAGGGCGCTGAAAAGATAGAGCTGAATAAGAAATAGTCTTCTCTTGTAAAGAGTCTCAGTCAGAAGACATGACCCTGCCCTCTCCCAACAGACACCTCCCCCAACAACCCCCGGCCAACCAACACTGGCGGTAGCATTCTTCCCTTCCCTCCCCAGACGCAGCCTCAGTCCTTCCCTACCGCACCCTGGGAAGCCGCTACCAATCCACACAGTGCTATGGCAGCTTATTTGCAATTCTGCTCATTTATAATATTTCATTTATTCGGTTAGTAAAAACACATTTACTGAATGCTCACCATGGGCCAACCCTGCTCTGGATACATAAGACAGAGTCCTCCATTCTAGCAGGAGGGATGATGGACAGCGTGCCCGTGTGCTCACAAGAAAGACAGCCAATAAACAAGTACACAAATAACTACGTTATTATTTTAAACTGTGATGTGATGAAGAACGATAAAGTAAGGTGGGACCATAAAGAATAACAAGAACCATTAATTGGAAAGAGCATTCAGAGAAAGCCCCTCCGGGGAAATGACAAGTGAGCAGAGACCTGTATGAGGTGCAAGAGTAAGTCGCATACAGACCTGAAGAAAGAACCTTCTAGCCAAGGGAACAGCCTGTTCCAAGACCCAAGGGCGGGGCAGGCTTGGAGACGAGTGTGCTGGAGCAGTCAGTGAGGGGAACAGTGGGAGGGCAGCGGGTCCCAAAGAGAGCCAGGGCCAACTGCACGGGGCGCTGCAACCTGTGCTAAGGACTTGGCTGAGCCCTCACAAGTGTCAACGCCGCGGCATCACCAACCTCCTCACCAGCATCCTCGCAGCACCAGCCGACACCCACCCTGTGCCGGGCACTGTTTTCTAAATGACCACACAAGACTAAGAAGGGGGTACTTTATCACCTGAAACTTAACAACCTTGTTGCACGACACACAGCTAGTAAGCGGCAGCATCAAGAGTCAACGCAGGAGCCCGTGACTTTAACCAGTGTGGTAAAAGCATACCTGAGAAAAAGCAGTTACAACTCTGCCTGGTAAAATACTAACATGAACTCAAAAATTATAAAACGAGCCCTGCTACTATTATGGGAATGGATGTCTGTGGCTTTGTGCAAGATTCTGGAAAGAAGGTCACAGCACATGGGTTCCTAAAGTACTGGGGTCAAACCTCTGGGAGGTGAAGACCAAGTGCAGAGGAGACCACACCTGGTGATGGAAAAGCACCTCCAAGGGGCACAGACTGTTAGGCAGAGGCTGCTTGTGGGGAGTTCGAATGACGTTGCTCCACGAAATACTAGCACAAGCATGGTAAGAAGTATATGTTGTGTAATGAGAGATTTTAAATGCAACTAAATTAATATAAATATCATAAGTAGACATCTTGACTATTTTATCTATATTCCTATAAGTTTATATATTCAAACCGGAAAACAATTTTGAAATTTCTCTTTGAGAAATATCAGTAGATGGCTTTATATTCAGGGTGGCTTATGCTTGGGTACATGCAATGGTACTTACTAACTCATAAGTGATGGAAGGACGTGACCACCAGAACCAGGAAAGGGGCCCAGCCCTCAGCTGGGAAGCGTTTGCAGGAAACAACAAAACTGCAGGTGCTGACTTGGGTGGAAACATTCAGACTGCCTTTGCTTAGAACATTCATCTTTTGAACTTGTACTGCTGCTTAGCCCAACCTATCAAAAAATTCCTCTCGGCTTTATGCTCCCATCTCCTACTATGTCTTCTATTATGATTATGTCTTCATTTTGTCTGTCCATTAGACAGGGCAAGAAAGAAGCAAGAACCTGGTCATGGAAACCCAAGAGGTTAGGACAGAGCCTGACGCAATAGCTGTGGAATGAATAGATAAATAAAACTTTCATTTCACAAGCATTTAAAATATAGAGACACGGTCTTATTTTTACATGGGAAAAATAAGCTTTGAGAATTTAAAATATTACAGAAAAGAGCATCCTCCCCCAGACCTGCCTTATATCTCCCAGACTTCACCGGCTCTAAAGATCCAATTCTAGCTTCTACCCTGGTCTCCAACACTGGACTCCAACGTACGTGCAGTAATTCCTATGAAGTGAAACTTTATTCTGGTGAACTTGGCCACAGTTAAGTATGACCTTAATCACCCATTTAGAGTAAGGAGGAAAATAACCTTGTAAGATGAGCGAAAAGGTAAAGCCATCATTAAGCCAGGTTAAGAGAGGTGCAGTTCATTCAGAAATTACAGGCCCATCTATGAGCAGACTCAGGCATGCAGGAGACATACATTCAAGGTCACATTGTTCAACTGTTAACATTTTCAAATTCGTGGTTTTCTAATTTCTCATAAGGATCCTTTCACAGCCAAAAAAGCACCACCAAAATAAAACCAAGTCTGCTGGTAATGACACAGGGACATTCTGTGCTTCATTTTTAACCCGTATAAGTGACTCTGACGCGTAACATAACCTAGAGCTCTGTGTCCCATGCCGCCAACGGACTGCCTTAGCGGAGAGAAGGAAAAACTGCATGCAAGCAAGAATTAACAATGGATACCTTAAAAAATTCAATTTTATGTTTTAAGGCTGGAATAATTTCCACATCTTCCTCCAGAACATTCTTCATCAAATTTGGATTTGTGAGCTTATCATTCGAAGTCAACGTGGATTCCAGGGTCAAGGAATAATAGGAGAAAATATTACTGTGCCTGTCATAAACATTTTTCAAGTTTGCTTCATATCAGGTAATATTAATTAATGAGGTACAATTTTTAAAAGGTTTATCAGAAGTAGAATTTTCTTGGTCAATCATTCTAACAGAGCTGTTCTTTAATCAAGTAGCAGGGGCAATCCAGGTGAATTCTAATTCAACAAAGACAATATTACGCCTAATAAAGTGTCACTGCAGAGTCTGTCCAACCTCGAACTGGAATCAATGAAGTAATTGCATTTCTCAATTATCGGCACTATGAATCAGCATTTACCTTCGTTCCATAAAATACTAATTCTTTGTGATGTTAACAGATGTTCTAGGGAGGAAAAAAAAAAGACTTCTTTTGTCAACTGATTCAGAGAAACTTTGGATGAAGGAACATTAAACATTTCTCAGAACCTTTAATATCCTAATGTACACGGTCCTCTTGAAGTGAAGGAGAGAGTATATGTTGTTTCCCAAAGGCACTTGACAAATGAAACCCTTTCTCTTACAGTATCCCATAGAACTATCACTTTGATAAACATGTTTTGGGAAATGTGAACCTAGATAATATCAACCCAGTTTTTGTCAAATTAGTCTCTTTTCTATTTTCCCACAGTTCGCTGTGACCTGAACAGCTGGGGGAAAAAATAGTCCCTATTGACATAGTGGCTTATTAAAATAATAGCCTACTTCACAAACAATTACATTTAAAAGCCACATAGCTCCTGCCCTTGAGAAATAAGTCTTTAACCCAGGTGGCTTGATTCTGAGACGTTCCTGCACTGTGTATCTTCTGTCCAGACTGTCAGGGTTATAATCTATCTTATACCAAAAAGTAACAATTGGTGGATATATTATCATAACCCGTTGCTCTGAAGAAAGAAAACACAATGTGTTAGTGCATACTACAGAAGTCTTCTCAAAACAGTAGACCCTGAAGCCCCAACAAAAAACAGAAAGAGTTCTTAGAGTAACCTATTTAAAGCCAGGTATTACATTACCAGGATGGGCCAGGAGCCTGACTGCCCTACTCCCCACACTGCCCCCTAGAGGGCATCCCTGCCCCTCAGGTGCGTGCTCTGCATCTGCCGCAGCCTCTCCGGCTGGCCCATGGGCCGCCCTCTTGGAAGGTGCTTTTAAATCACCATAATATGCATCCTTCGATTAGTTGCCAGACCCCAGGATTTCAGAGTTGCAAGGCACCGACTTACCCTAATACGAGCCTCTCTTTTGTAGATGAGAAAACTAAAACTTAAAGAGAAAAAGGTCACTTGCTCAATGTCATACAGTTAGTTAGTGACTAAAACCCAGACCCCCCCCCCAACTGCCTGCTTGATACTCTCATCTCTCCCCAACTCAGAAGCTTGGAGCCCCACTGATGGGCTGTGGTTCAGAAAGCCTTCTGGAAGCTTCTGTTCTGGCTCATGAGAGCCAAGGCTCCAGCTGCAGACATAACCCCATTGTTACCCCTTTCAAATGGTCTTCCATCTCAGAGCAGACAGCGGCCCAGTAATGATGTTCTGGTTTACTTTCAGAAGCTACTGCAAATCCTATGCTGGAGGAAGGACACCTTTGGTTAGACGAAAAGATCTAGGGTAAAGAATCTTGTTTTACTTATTATTAAATCCCAGCAGGTAGCACAGTGCCTAGCACACAAAAAGTTCTCAAAAAACATCAACAGGGCTACTTGTTAACTGAAGGCACAGCCTCACACAACTTTAGTAAGCATTTAAGTCTATCTCACTACTTAAAAGAAAGTTTACCCTCTTCCCCATAAAATCTATACAAAGCCTCCTCACCCAAGTTTATGCCACCTAATTTTTCCGACTGTTTTTGGAGTAGCCTGATTTCAGTATTGCTGTGGTTGCCGTGGCCAATGTAAAGCACATAAAGAAACAGTTCCACACAGGAGAGAGAAAGGTGCCTAGTTTACAATTGTGACTTCTCATTTAACATCACCAAGTCTCAATCTTTTCATCTGGGAAATGGTTTCAAAGATAGTAACAATCTCATTAGTTTGCTGGGAAGATTAAACAAGTCAATGTGTAAATGCAGCAATCTGGCCAACTAGGATTGGTTTTTAACTGCTGCTTGTATCAAAAAGAATCATGAACCTGGGTGGGCCAGAGCCTTGAGATCAGCTGCCTGCATCCGCCATGGGTGTCAACGGGGAGGGTGCAACAGACACATGGGTGTTTGCTGTAGACCCTGTGGTGTGCTGCCCTGATGCCCCTTCAGGACTGAGGCACTCACTCCCCAGCTGCCAGGGATGTGCCTTCCCTGAGCTCTGCCTTGTCTGAGACTACACCCTTCCCCAGGCGCTGCACACCTCCATTGACTTGTTGATGAAGGGGTACAAGACCCAGCCCTCTCGCCTCAATTAGAGCCAACTCCCTCCAAATGGCTATCCCAGTTCTAGAGCAACTGATGGGGGTGCTGAGGCCTTTGTTGCAACTCCATTACAGTTTGACTTTTCCCTGTGCCCAATCCTGCTTCCTTCCCTTCCTGAGAGAACCCCCAATAAAATTCTTGCACATTAATCTCAGAGTTTCAATTTCCCAGGAACTCAACCATTACATTATCCTTGGCCTACTTCACTGCTCAATAAAAAGTAGCAGCTATCATTCTTTGTGTTGAATTTTCTAAGCAATCCGCACTTGTTTTCCATACCAAGAGACTTCCTGAGTTTCTGTATGGGTGACATCCCTTTATGGATGAAGAAAAGTGGCAAAGATATAAATAACTTAAACCCATTTTTATTTATCATCTAAAGAGTCCTAAATTCTGCAGTCTATTCTCACAGCAATTTTCTCTACCATTGATTTACTGTTTTGTTTTTAGTTACTCCAGTTTGAAAGACAAAAAGAGACATAGGAAATGACAGAATATCCTGCTATAAAATATGCAAAAATCTTAGTTTATTGTGAGGGGTAATTTTATGCCATCTTAGATGCTCAGTCTACTATCCAATGCTGAGAGGCACAGGCCTGACCTTTGGGCTCCAGGATTTTCACCATTCAAATCCGACCGTAAGCAGACATAGCCTGTGGAACCAGAGGGCTGCACGAACGGCCCTAGGCAGTATGAAAAAGGCCTAGCATCTGGTCTCCCTCTCCCAGTAACTCCCTCGGGATCATGGACAGGTCATTTGCCTTTGCTGGGCCCTATTTCCCTCACCAGCAAAACAAGGAGCTTATATTAAAAAAGTCTAAGCTCCTTTCTAGTAAGAAAAACTTACGATTGCTTAACCTCACAGAGTTTTTTCCAGGCAACATAAATAAGATGTAGGGGGAAATTGTAATAGCAGAGAAGAAATTAAAAGTGTCATAAATTCAAGTTACCAACTTCCCAAACATGTACTACAGGAGAGACTATTAAGTGAATAGGAACAGATTTTATAGTTGTATTTTCCTTTTGCAAGATTTCCATCTAAATCACTGCCTGTGTCATTGATTGTCGTTTCCTTAATCTGGAGTGTTTGAATATACAGCTTAGCAATGCTTTGGACAAGCCATAAGTCACAGTTAACATTTTAAAAAATTAACCGTGCCCAAGTCTCTGCCTTGGGCAGCAATGTGCTGAAATACCAGCATCTATTAGAAAGGGGTTATTGATGTCAGGGTCACACGCACTGTGATTTGCAGGTGCCCCCCTGACTAACCTCTGGAAGTGATATCTCTGGATAAAACTAAAGTAATTATCCTGACCAGGGAAAGCTGGTTTAACTGGACGGGCTCCTTTGATGCATGTTGAACACGATTGCCACCTAGGGATTATGTGTGTCTCATATGTGTGAGTTATTACGTAAATTCCACCTTTAAAAAAGTAATAAGGTGTGCTGTCCCAATTTTGTTCTTCTTTCAGTCCCCTTGCCTTCAAAGTGTGGGTTCTTCAATAATGTCTTCATCGTACCTACTTTGAAATGACACTGCACGTGCTATGGTTTGAAATAGAATAGAAAAACATGTAGATGCTCCTAAGAACACACCTCAAAGGCCTCATTTCTCAGTGACTTTTAAATCATGATTTCTAGTTCAGAATCTTTTGCCAGAGGAAGTATTTTCTTCAGCATACAAAAGCTGAGCCTTAGTCTGACATTCACAGGAAAAAACTCTTAAGCTGCAGTGACTCCTCAAAGCTTTGTCCTTAATGAAACCCATGATAGCAGCTGAGTCACTGAACAATCGTTTGAGTCTCAGTTTCCTCATCTACAAAATGGTGATAGACAAACTTGTCCCACCTCGAGGTCCACAGGAAGATGCAGCCTGCAGATGACCCCATGAAAGCACTTTAGAAAGCACACAGGGCCCTGGCCTAAGTGGGCTGTTGTCTTATTATTGACTAAACTGATCAGCAGCAGTGGTTTTAACAAACACATAAGAATGGTGTCTCCAGTTTATAGCCCAAGCCTCATCTCAAAGTAAGCCTATAGGTCGGAGTTACGGGTAAACAGAGGCGAGACTCACTCTACAAAGCCAGCCCTTCTCTCTCCCTAGAGCTGAGCATACCCCGCCTTTAAGAAAGGATCTGTGTCTGTTTCTAGTTCTCAATGGAGCATATAGGAGGATGGACACTGCCTTCCCTTATGGATTTCTATTTTGGGGGCCAAGAGGCACAAAATAGGATAACATCTAAAAAAATAGTCTTATCTTCCTTAGTAACCCCCCTCGAAATGAATAAGAGATAACTATATTATTCTAGCAAGATTCCTTTTTCCAACCACCCTCCCAAGACTCGTCATTCAGACTCTACCCCCATAATAACAATGATTTCATTTGCCAAATATGTTGCATTTCATTCTGCAGGATCTTCAGCCTTTCGCAAATAAACATTCACTGTGCCGAGGACTGCCGAAGAGCCACTAATGGAGTGAAACCTGAAAAGCCTTCAGAAAAGAATAATGAACCCCACTCTGTCTCTAGGGGGTAATTTAGTAGGTAGATTAGGCAACACTTGATTAAGGGTAAACCTCTCTTTTCTATAAAAATATATAGTGTTTGTACAGAGGGGCTGTATGAAGTGGAGGATTATGTCACAAATCCACAGGAAAAAGCAGAAGACGTTTCTCAGAAGAAATATGCAGGTTACTGCACATTTGGAAAAACAAGTCATACTTTATTGGGAGGAAAGAAGAAAAACTCCACGTACAACAGTTTTATTTACACGATTCCACTTGGCTTCTCGGAACATTTCTAACAAATGGTTAGTTCCCAAATACATTGCACAGGATGTCTTGTCACCCCTGACAGTCTATGAGTTACTACAAAGAGTAACGACGTCAACTCAAGGCTACCAGAAACTGATTGTCAAATAAGATTTTCCAAGACTGCCTATAGGGACCTGCTACAACAAAAGTCATTTTTGGCTCGTGGGGGATTACAGTGTGAAAGAAAAACAAATGTCAAAATAAATCCCCAAGGAAAGAAAGCACTTCTGTACTGACCCTCAGTCCTACCCATCAATGTTCCATGTCCTCTGCAGACTAACAAACATTCGAGTATTTCTCTTCATCTGAACAGAGCCTGGAAATGTTAGATGAGGCTCAGTCTACATATCAACAATGTGATGGGATTTATTCATAATTTAATGGAATTACCAATCTCTACCCTTCAAGGTAGAAACTCCAAAACAAACAAAACAGAGAACCCAGACATAAAACCATCCACATATTGCCATCTGATCTTCAACAAAGTAGACAACAATATACAATGGGGAAAAGAATCCCTATTCAAT
>CAUYSK010094481.1:0-26016 GCA_963575035.1 Avahi laniger | reverse complement strand
TTCTGGCCATGGAATGAAAGAAACTGACAGGTTGAGGGACTATCAGGTCAAACAGGAGGCTGTTTCACAGGGATGTTCTTGGTGGGAGAGGCCTCGAGATCTGTATGAAAGGAAGAGACAGAGCCACAGGCAGGGAGTTGTTGATTAGACAGCTGCTGAATGAAAGAAAGTTCCAGTGCTCTGAGCAAGCACGCACAGATGCCTTTCCTCCACTTCCTTTCTTTCCTATGGGCTCCCTCCATGAGACCCACATGCCCTGTAACTCGAACAAACCACGGTCCAGTTGGTCTACAGCCCACACTTGAGTGCCCTGGCTCTTATCTGGGTGAGTGATTCTTCTACAGAAGGTAAGAAATGCACATTTCAAGAAGGTGAGAGGTCAGGGGACGGAACTCCACTTAATTCATTTAAAAACACAAAACAGGATTGCTTTAGCCAGGAGTTTGAGACCAGCCTGGGCAACATGGTGAGACCTCATCTCTACAAAGAATTTTAAAATTAGCCAGGCGTGGGGGCACACACCTATAGTCCCAGCTACTTGGGAGGCTGAGGTGGGAGGATTGCTTGAGCCTGGGAGTTCAAGGCTGCTGTGAGCTGTGATTGTACCACTGACTTCCAGCCTGGGCAAAAGAGCGAGACTCTGTCTCTGAAAAAACAAATAAAAATAAAAACACAGAACAAAAACAAAAGCCCTGTGAACCTGGAAGACAAGTGCTCACACAGATTGTCATCTTAATGGCTTCTCTAAAGTCTTTCTGGGACTCTGTAGGCAGCCAAGAATCTCCGGGGAGATAAATTACTAAGAGGTCACCCGGGAATTCCGCTGCTTTGGTAGTGGCTGAACCACCTTCTACACAGGGACAAGGAAGACCAATGGCAGCCGGGGCCACTGGCAGAGCTGGCCATCCCGCCATCTGGGCGTGGTACCCAAACCATGGCTTTTCACCACTTCAACTGTAGTAAAAAAGATCTGCTCAAAGATCTAGTCACTCATTACTCCTTAAAAAAAATTTTTAATGAGGAAAAAAAATGAGGGACTTTGTGTCTCTGAGTAACAATATGCAACTATTATTTCTTTAAACATGCCCCAAACTGCACTTGATAAATGACTTACTCGAGATGCCATTTGCACAATATTGAAAATCACACTAAGATCAGCTCATAAAAATGTGCAGGCTTTACGATGGATAACAATCGCATTCCACTTTAAAAGAAAAAGCATGAAGGAAATTTTGCCACAGACTGGTTCCTGGATAACAGCAGTGTTTCTGTTGCTCTCTGAAATAGTTTCCATCAGGTCGGAAATCTATGCAGTACGACTGAAGGTGGCCTCAGGATCACTAAGAGCTACAGAGAGTTTTTATCATGTACGTAATAAGTACACAATAAGTATTTTTATTGTACGAATGGGGAACCAAGTGAATACTTAGCTAGAAAAAGATTCCTTCCGTGTCATTTGCGTTCCATCCCAAAGCTTTAATGTACTAAATCCACCACCTCTCTTGAAACTAAAGTGAGAATGAAATTTTCCAGGTAGCTTTCTTAAATTGGGAAGTTAAAAGTCTAAGAGTAGTGGCTTGTTTACCTGTTGGCAGAACTGGCCACAGAATAACCCAGGGGCTAACCACAGTTGCTAGAGTCTACGGCCGCTGTCCTGGCTCTGCCACTGCCCGTCTGTGCACATCTGGACCTGGGTACAGCGTCACGGCTCGCTGTCTCAAGCGTGGCCCACCACCCAGCAGCTGCAGGCTTCGCGTGGGAGCTTGGGAAGAGCTGCGGCATCTCGGGGCCCACACCGAACCCACCGAATTAGAACCTTCATTTAACAAGACCCCCGGTGATTCCCACACACACTGCGGTCCGGGAGCAGTGGTGCTAAGAGCAAGATGAGCTGGCTGCATGCAGTGTCCCCACACCCAAGGGCGACACGGACACCAGGCAGGCAGCCGCAGGAGGTTGCTTTCATTATACCACATTTCATTTCACCACATTTTCGTTTTATTTACCTTTTCTCCAAAGTAACAGAACTGTTTTCCTTTTTTTATCCATAACCTTTAATTTTTAAAAGTAGTTTGGCTTCATGTTACCATCTAAAGTTGTGTCAACTTTAAATTATTTACACGAATCGGGAGGAAGGAAATGGAAGATATTTTTTTCACAGTCAACCTCAGATAGGATTATATACGTTTTTTTCCTTTTCTCACAACAGTTGTTAACGGACTCGTTAGCAAATCTGTATTCTCACGGCAAGCTAGGAAGTCCCTTGGATCATTATGCAGAGGAATGGCAAGTCATTAGAAGGACAGGGTAAGATTGTAAGCACACCCTTCCCTGCAGATAGGTGTTCCACACCAGGTCTAAGTGCATGTTTTTCCATCAGGAACAGCAATCCCACTTACTGAACAGTTAGCTACGTGCAATAAATGGTAAACTCAGGAGGGCAGGGATCATACAGTACAGAGTGGGAGGGGTTCAATAAACATCCATGAATGAGTGAATGAATTAATGAATAGTGCTTCAACATAGGTTCTCCCTACAACACTCGGTTCCTTCCATTTCAGTTCCTGTAAAGGCCACAGAATCAAAGGAAACTTCCAGTCATTCCTGATTGCCAAGAGGTCACTCCCCACTCAGGGGTCTCCACCCGTGTGGCTCCCATGAGGACCACTGGAATGGCCTTTTTCACTGGGGACTAAAATCACTCCCATTCTTTCGCTAAGATGCTGGCTTCTTTATCTTGAACACTTTCAGGACTTGGAAACATAAATATTGCACAGTTCTGGGCGTAAGTGGCTTTGTTCAACCATCTTCATAGTCTCTTTTTTCCTCTGCCGGAATTAATTTTAAGGAGGTTGAACTTTCCGTACCCCTCTTGGTTGCTGTGATGTGGACACTTTTCAGTGAACTTAATTGAAAAAGCAAGAGTATGAATAAGGAAAGAAAGCGAGGAAGATCAGTCACAAAGACAACTAATTGTGCTCTAAACGAATTATGTGAGATTAGCAGAGGAGGCTGGGGTTGGGGAAAGTCATGCTGGAAAAGCCAGACTCTTTGATGTTGGAGTATCTGGTTGAAGATTAACCGACCAAGCAGAATAAATGGGTAAAGGAGGAATTATAGTAATTGGGGAGAGGAAGATAGGTCAGACACGGCCCCCAGTTCACAGACTTAGAATAACACCCACAGCTCATTATATGTCCCTGTGGTATGAGACATGAGTTTACAAGCAAAAGCTCTGCAACCTCAATGACAATTCTGCAAAAAAAAAAAACAAAAAGAGGAAGCCCCTTTTCAAACACTCTACAAACTTAGGCATCTGGGTTGTAGATGATGTCATTATTGGTTGTAGATGATGTCATTACTGGTTGTAGGTGATGTAATAGCTAGAATTCACATGGATGGTGGTGTGGCCTCCAGAGTGAGTGCTTTGTCCCATTCTCTGCATGATTAATTCCTAGCCTTCAAACCCCAGCTCAAAAGCCACTTCCCCACGAAACACTCCTGGACTTCCCACTACTCACGCCCTCCTCTGCACCGCGACCTGCTTTGCTCACACCTGTAGTGTTCCACTCCTACTCTCACTTTTTTATTTATCTTTCCTTCCCCCACAGGAGCTCGAGTTCCTGAACAGCAAGGACTGGGTCTTAATTCTTCATGTCCGCAAGTGTTTGGACCAGATGAAGTGACTGCCAATGCTGACATCATTTTGAACACGTGAAGCATGCTTGGCGAGCCCAGGAATTGAGTGGCTCCGACCGGAGAGTCCCTGC
Source organism: Avahi laniger (assembly GCA_963575035.1). Taxonomy (NCBI): domain Eukaryota; kingdom Metazoa; phylum Chordata; class Mammalia; order Primates; family Indriidae; genus Avahi; species Avahi laniger. The sequence goes on along the minus strand of CAUYSK010094481.1, from coordinate 22,246 downwards.
ACCGCAATCACAACTAAAACACAGCGTGAGTGCTTCAGCCCCCGAGAGAGCTGAGCTGAGAGGAGACGAAGGACTCGTGTGGGATTAACGCCTCCACGCTGTACAGCTATGTCACTTCAAGCCACCTTTTTTCATCTATAAAAGGGAATAATATCTCTCAGAATACCTCTCAGGATGAAGAGCAAAAGAGGATCTGAAAGCACTTGAAAACCTATAAAGGATGATGCAAATTTATAGCATTTCAGTGGGGAAAGAAAGGTAAGGAGAGCAGAGATGATGGATGGATGGATGGAAGGATGTTTGGATGGATGGAAGGATGTTTGGATGGATGGAAGGATGTGTGGATGGAAGGATGGATGGATGGAAGGATGGATGGATGGAAGGATGTTTGGATGGTTGGATGGGAAGATGTTTGGATGGATGGATGGAAGGATGTGTGGATGGAAGGATGGATGGATGGATGGATAGAGGCTCATCAGCTGCAATGCAGCTAACAGAAGGAAAAGGTTGGGAAGTGTCCAACTTCAAGTCTTGCCAGTCCATTCCCTCACGGACCCTAAAGAGTCTGCATTTAGAAATGGGAAGATTTGAGCAGGGAGGAAGAAGTCCCACCCAATTAACAAAATGTTGTCTAACGAGTGCATGTAAACAGTACCTCTGGTCCAAAAGCTAGTAATTCTTTCTCATGTTTACTTGGTATTTATGAAGTACTTTAACATGTGTTGACTTAGAATGCCTAAGTTTAATATTTAATACAGCATCTAATAGATTTCCATCAAGACACTGAAAGGAACATCTCAACAGTATAGGCAGTGATTTTATTTTTAAATTTAAAAAGGCAAATGAGGTTCAAGTAGGTGAAGAAAACTGTTTCCAAAAGCAGTGGGGAAAGCACACAATGAGAGCCTTTTGTCGATTTCAAATCCAACGAAAAACCTCAGTTACAGCAGGAGAATCAGTTCTAAAGAAAATACAAAGTGTGCATGAAAAGCTACTTGAACAGTTTGTTCTGCCAAGAGGTGAATGGGCTAAAAGGATCACTCTCTGAGTTTAATTTCACTAGGCAGTCTTTAGGTTATAGCAAAGGGAAAAGTTTTTTCTCCATGAACTATGTGCTGAGTATATGCACCGTGTGGTTAGCAAAGTGGTTTAGAAAGAAGAGACTTAATTTTGCTACAGCCACACCAGCAGCACTGGGACAGTCTGTGGATCCAGTGTCTGGAGAGCAAAGCTGCATTTTAAAAGGGCTCTTGTGCTCGGGCAGATGGCCTGCAAACTGGACCAGACTGCAGGCACCGTGTCCTCCACTCTCGCCAGTTGCATGCATTAACTTTTCTATCCAAGAACCGTATGCCTCATGGCGCATTCAAAAACACATACAGCAGATGGCAGGGAACGGAGGAGAGAGTAAAAAGTGGGAGACCTTGTTCTAAAGGAGGCATGGAAAAAACCAACCACCTTCCACCCTCTGATGAGATGGGACTATTTTAAATCATCAAATGCTATTAAACACAGATAATTTCTCTGATGCCGTCCTTACGGGGCAGATACTGCCTTTTTGTAGTACAACACTTGGCATAACAGACTTGCATTTATCCAATGCTGTTTTGTTTTCCTAACTTGGAGTAATCACAGAGTTTCTTAATATCAGAAATACTGACATCATAATAGATCGATCAGCAACTCCCAGAGGATAACTTTGTGTTGCACTGAACCCCAAATAAATGTAGGGCTCTACAATGAAGAATAAGACCGAATGAGCATATCTCATGAGCATCGAAGCAAGAAAATGTTCTAAGTTCAGGGAAAAAATTCTCCCTTTTATACAATCTCTATATTAACATAAACAATAGAAGGGCCATCTACGCCCCTGATTCTGTCTGTCCATGTACAGTCCAAAGAAGCCGGGTAAAGGGGATGGGAAATACCTCCATTAAAGGGCAGCAGTGTAGACGGCAGGGAAATGGTGCACAGGTATCACTGTTCTCTGCATAAATACAGTTCCTAAAAAGCAGGCAGCTCAGAAACAGAGCAGAAGTTAGGAAAGGCCATAAGAAAGAAGAAATAGAACTGAAAAGCGGGGGACCTGACTCCAACATCCACCTCTGCCCTAATCCCAAGCATGGGTCTCTGAAACAGCCCAGTTCCATTACATCTGCGCAAGGACGTGCTTGCTCATCTGAAATGCTAAATGCAGAACAAGCTTTAACAGGTTCACATGGCGACCCAGAATTAATGTTATCAACACCCCGCATGGTCTTCTCGAAGCCCCTTGTGGGACATGGGCAGTCCAGGTGTGCACTTAAAGAGTGGGACTGAGTCACACCTGGCAGCCCCAAACCCTCGCCACACCTGCACTCTGGGTCCCTCCCTGCTTCCCAGGTGGCTCTGCAACCACTGCAGGAAAAGTGGAGGCCAGTACTCCTTTCCAGGCAATAATAAACCAGGCAACTGCCTCCCTGCACGTCTTAGGAAGAGGCCAGGGGAGCCAGGCCCAGGGAAGCACGAAGTCTGATCTGTGAGTTCTTCCTCTAGCAGCGCTTCACATAAAGAAAAACGGAGTGGGCTGCGGCTCCCGCGGCCGGGTGCTATGTGACGCATCGGAGCTGTTCTGGTATCATAAACTTTTGTTCCCCGACAGGTACTGCTCCTGGTGTCAGCAGATGAAAGGTTAACGGGCACGAGCAGAAGAAATAAGGAAATCATCATAACCTGTCTAACTTCATAAATGATACACCCAGTCTTTGGGGGCAGCTTTGTAAAATTTCAAGGCGTTTCACTTCTTACAGTAGACCATCTCCTGGTACGTTCGATACTGATTCCAATTTTCTGATTTCTGGAATAGATATGTTTAGAACTTTATTATCCTAACTTCTAAAAGCTATTAGAATACTGTGAGGAAATGACTCAAAAGGGTTAATGAAGTGTTGCAAGGAACTTCTAGAATCTCCTTAGGCATTGGGAGATCCTGGCTCTTGTTAGAGTGCAGCAACACTTGCTCCCCCAACGGCCACATGTACTTGGTTTCCTTTAAAGAGGGGCACAAGGGTCAAAGCAGTCCCCGGTATCACCTCCAGCTCTGCATCTGCAGCACACAAGTATTAAACTCTGGAAGGGTTATTTTTATTTGTCTTTTCTTCTCATTCCTTCTTCACCCCTGACACATACACACACACACATACACAGGCACACACCCATGCCCACACCTGGCTTATCTGGTAGGTATATGATAAACTGGTTCTATGTGATCAGATGGGACAGTCATCGAGATAACTTGATCATGTGATAGACTGATAAAATATCAAAGAAAAGTCAACATTTGCATAAGACATTGCTGAAAATAAACGTAACCATAACAGTGAAACCTCAGTTTTGGTTTCTAACTATGCTTCAATGTTTCCAAAACTGAAACCATTTATATCTGGAAAGTACAATGTATATATCATATTTCTTTTATCAATTCTTATATATATATATATATATATATATAAATCTGCCCCCAAAATGGCTAAAATTTAAAAACTAACAATATCAAATGTTTGTGAGAAATAGAGCAAGAGAAAGTCATATATATTTTTGGTGGGAATATAGAAAGATACAACTAATTTGGAAAAAGGTCTAGCAGTTTCTTATATAACTAAACATTCACCTACTGTATGATCCAGCAATTTCACTCCTAGGCATTTTTCCAAGAGAAATGAAAAAACATATCCAGGGAAGAATTGCATAAAATGTTCATAGCAACTTACAGTTACGGCAGCCAAAAACAACTTGAGTGTCCACAGGAGAATAAACCGTGTAACAGTCACACAGTGGAATACTATTCAACAACAAAAAGAGACATACGACTGATACAAGAAACAAATGGATGGATCTTAAAAAAACGTTAGAGTGAATAAAAGAAGGCAGAGTATATACTGTCTGAATCTATTTACATAAAGTTCTAAAACAGACACAAGACCAAGCTATGGTAGAAAAAAATCAGAACAGTAGTTGCCCTGAGTTTGGACAGGGACCTACTGGGAAGGGGAACAAGGGAACTTTCTGGAGTGATATTAATATTCAGCACCTTGATAGGGTTTTGGGTTGCACAGGTGTGTGCATATGTTAGCACTTCATACCTGTGTATTTACCTGTATGTAAATTTTTCTAAGAGAAAAAAACATAACTAAATGTGGAACTCCAATCGATGATATACATGCTGAAGTATTTGGGGAAAAGGGCCTGAGACACACTTTAAAATGCATCAAAAATATGATTAATGGGTGGACAGAAGGAAGAATAAATGAATAGATCAGTAAAAAGGTAAGTACAGTAAAATGTTCACTGTAGAACCTAAGTGGTCTGTATGGCTATTCACTGCACAATTTTTTTCCATATTTTTGGTATGACTGACATTTTTATGAAATAATTTGGAAAAATTCTGTCATGGCCCCATAATATCATCATTTTACGAACTTAATTTTCTGGATCTTTCTGTAAGCAAAAAGGAACTAAGAAGCTTTTCTTTTTCCCCAGAGACAAAAGGATTAATCTTTTGCAAGTAAGTTCAAATACCAAATAAATACAGGTATTTCACACTTAGTGCAGAGCAAATAAAGCCCTCACTTTATGCCAAAGGAGAAAAAAGTCTTTGTGAATGTGATCATACCTGAATGACTGTTTTACACATAACCACATCCTTCCCCACCCACAACTTGCCAATTACTGGGTTCGAACATGTTCCTCTTGTTATATAAACAGTTTGCTAAACACTACTGGGCTTTGAACACAGGCCAAAAGATTCCCCCAATCCCACCCCAAAATCCCACTCTGCTCTATTGGACCTCCCCAGAGAGCTCAGGAGAGTTATTTGTGGGGACTTCTTACCGCTCTGCACATCTGGATCCCATGAGGCATCAAGTACCAAGCTTTGCTCTTGAAAGACACTCAGTACATAACTGTTCAAGGTCGCTTTCCATGGTTCAAGGGCATACAGGGACCACACAAGGGGTATTTTTGTCTTTCTTCATAAAAACTACCAGGCTCGTGAAGAGCCATTATTTCTATTGGCAAAATTCCACGATGATCAAAATTGTGTAAAATTATAATCTTCCAAGTCATAAAGCATCACGGTCTGACTGTGAAGGCCAGGCTGCCCCCATCGACGGACTCTTCCAACTACCGTGTGACTTTGGTTTAACTTCTTCGCACCTCACATTCCTCTTCCTCTTGCACCTCACGGGACTGACACAAAGATGAAATAGGACAATCCACCAAGTTACTTTGCAAAGTGCCTGGCATGTCATAAGCACCCAACACGTGTTAGCTAATTGTCATGGTTATTTTGTCACGTCTAGGTGAATGAAGCTGAGCGGGCCTGTCTCTGTTACACCGATTTAGCACTGCGTATAACAGATGTATCGGTATTGACAATTCAAAGAATTTAGTAAGTCACAGTTCTCCAAATAAACTTCACTCCCGGGTTCTCCGAGTCAAAATACAAAAGCTCAGTACCACTGTAAATATACCTTTCAGTATTGCATAAGCTGCCTTATGTTTTCCTTCCTATGCGTCCATGCAGTGTTCTAAAATCTCAGAGTAGGAGGGACAGGGAAGTCACTTGTCTACATCCCTTTTCGAGCTTTGCCAAGAGAACACCCCTGGCAGTCTTCTTCCTCCTCCTCCTCCACATAACCAACGGCAGAGAAATCAGCCTCCCAGCACCCTCTGTCCCTGGCGGTGGCATGATCCATCCTCTACACTATGGCTGAGCAGGTGGAATGAGCCCTCCACAGATGTGTATGCACTCATCCTTGGAACCCGTGAATATGTTACATTAAATAGCAAAACGGACTGTAGAGGTAATTACAGCGATGGACTTTAAGATAGAGAGATTATCCTGGATTAGCTGGAGGGCCTGATCTAATCGTAGGGATCAACACAAGCACAGAACTTTCTCTGGCTGTGGTCAGAGAGACACGGCAGAAAGAAAAATCAGCACTCTGACGTGGGGGAGGCCTCAGGGCACCACTGCTGGTTTGGCAATGGAAGGGGTGAGGTGACAAAGAATGCAGGTGGCCTCGCGGAGCTCAGAAAGGCTTCCAGCCAACAGGCAGCAAAGTAACAGGGACCTCAGCCCTGCATCCGTGAGGAACTGATTTCTGGCAACAACCTGAACGAGTTCGCAAGTGGATTCTTCCCTAGAGCCTCCAAAAAGGAACATGGCCCTGCGGATGCTTTGATTTTGGCCTTGAGAGACCTTACGCAGAGACTCGCTGAGCCAGGCTGTGGTCCCTCAAACTCCTGGCCCGTGCAAATGGTGAGATCATCACGGGTGGTTAAATCATTCAATTTGCAGTGAACTGTTAAGGCAGCAATAGAAAACCAATGCAACGGCCCTGAAAACATCTGAAGTTCCCTAACATGTTTCCCTGTATCTTGTTTTTCTCTAGGTCAAGTATTCTCTGGGACTGGGCTATCTTTTGCGAGGTAGACTTCGAAGCTACTCAATTAGTGGCTACCCTTTACAAAACTAAAACTAATAATAATAATAATAATAAAACACCTGGAGTTCCTCCGTCTGATTAACTCAGACCAGCTATACTGGGGCTGAGCTTGTGATGACCAAGGACACTGCAGGTCCTGTCGCAGGGCTGCGTGCACACAGGGACCTGCGAGCCCAGCCCAGCACCAGCAAATGCCATGGGTGGCTGACGCCATGATGTGGACGACCACAGCTTCTGACACCAAGAGACCTGATTTCAAGCTCTCCTTTGAATGTGTCCAGGAGGCCCAACAGCAATCTCAGCTCCGGCATCTAAGGCCAAAAATCATCCTCCAAGTATGATCAAATCAGCTCGTGACACAGCAGAATTATGTCCCAATCCACTTTTCAGAAACCAGGCCTTCATCAGGGCAGCCCAAGATCACCCTCGTGGTTTTGGAAACCAAGTCACACTTTTTACTCATTCTTTACTCAGCTAATGTTATAGTCACTTAAAAGATCTAAGTCTTTTTCCCACGGATTAAAAAAAAAAAAATTAACCCATTCTATTCTGCAACTTGGTTACTGCCACAGTTACTGCCCATAAAGGGTTATTTTTGTGGATTTTGCAAGCCCTCTTTTTACTTTTATTTCATAAGAATGTGTAATCAATGTCCTCATCCAAATTATTAATAAAATGTTATTTTAAATGATAAACAATTATTAATAAACAACTAAATTAATAATAAATGTTCTTAATAATAAAATATTAAGACCCAAGGTAGAAGTGTTTTAATTCTCTCTATTAAGATAAATTTCCATTAGAAAACACTTGTTGAATCTTCTCTCTGAGAGATTTAAGCCATCTTTGTGGTGCAAAGGAACCAAACCACAACCACTCTCCCAGTATAAAGGGGAAGAAAGTAAACCTCATTCATTGAGACTGGGCTACTAATGACTCTTCTTGGAATCAGAAACCTTACTGACACATCTCACCTTGTGGATTGAGGACTCCTTTAATCAAAGCATTCAGTGTCTTTCATTCAGCTCTGCCAACACAACATCAAAAACCTTTCCCTCAATACAAATTCGATCATTTTTCTACTCAAATTCTGAGCTCAAAAACAGTAAGTCTAAGCAAGTAAAAATATTCATCTGACTTGGAAATAGTTGAGTCTTTTCTCATTAAATGTACACTTCTCCATTCCTGCGGGGCATATTGTAAAACAAGACAAAAAAAAAACGATAAAACAAAACAATCTCATAAACTCAATACTCACTTCCAATGTATCTTTTCCTAACTTTCCACAATTCCTAAAGATCTTACTAGTTCTCACATTTGAGTATGTCTTCATATACTTTATATAAAATTAACGGCTCAAAATATTTGATAATTTTATCTTCCCATCCAGTTTAGGTAAGATGAGAGAGCTTTATCTAATTGTTTCCAAAATTATTATTCAGAGCTTCCAACTGACACTGGAAATCATTGTATTGTCCAATTTATGCTGTAGCTGCTTAAATATTTGATCACCAAAAGGACCTCCTCTACCTAACTTACATGCTTACGCTCTCTGAAATAAAACTTCTTATGGCTAAATCCTTGAAATATCTAGAAATGAACATTACAGACAAATAGGTGCTAGACTTTTAGGCTATACAAGAGTTAGTGGGTTTCACCTGACTCAAGAGACTCTTGCCTAATTACATAACAAGCACCTTAGTGATGGCCTTCTCAGTTTAGTAATTTATTTTTCCATGTATTTTCCAATTGGATTGTAAACTTTCAGAGGGTGAGAATTTCTAAATAATCAAGCTTACATAAAAATATATTGCACCTCCCACAAACCACGTCTTTTTATCTAATAAGTATTTAGCATACTATCTTCATACAGCAGATGTGCACATTTAGGAGCTTGGTTTCAAAAGCAGAAAAGAGAACAGCTACAGGTGAAACAAAGTGAGGACGTAGAACAGTCACCCTGGGGATAATAAAAGGGAATGTTGTAGCTAAAGAAGATGATTCAAACTGGTGAAAACAGGAGATAAAGTGGGAACAGGTGTGCAAGGAAAGGCAGGGAGATCACAAAGGCCACATTTAGCAATTTAGACTTCACACGTCGGGCAAAAGGGAAATAGTAAACATTTTTCCTGCAGGAGAGAAACATGAATAAAATGGTGTTTGGAGAGAGCCAACATGGAAAAGTCTGGGTTGAAAGAAAAAATCAAAATAGAGAAAGATGAAGACATGCTGTCTTCAGCAAGTATCCTGTGAGGGCTATGGTATACATGGAGTGGAAATTAAGAAAAATGAATGAATAATATGGAGAGACAAGTAGAGAGATGAGGATGCTACCTTACATGTGGCAAGGTCGTCAACCTCAAAGTAACTGAGGGATTCACTCCCTTTGTCCATCATTTATTTACCTTTCCGCCAAAGCCCAGAAATCGGGAAGGTTCAAGCTTGTCTCCATCCTTTGAGTTCAGTTCCTTGGAAGGAGGCTGCTGCCAGGACACTTCATCATCCCTCTCCTCCCCCGACCGAGGACATGAGGTTTGGGGCCCACACGACTCCGCCAAACCACCAGCTGCTGTTCGGGGCCCTGTCCCAACGTCACCTGCCTCTCGTCTCTGGGCTACAAGGAACTTGATTCTTTTGCTCCCAACGAGATGGAAATTGCAGGAGACCAATCAATTTCCCCCTTCTGGCTATTCCCTAACAAGTGCAGTGTTGAGGCTTGTCCAGGGCTTTCCACACTGTCCCTGCCCTTGCTAGCATGGGGACTTCTTCGGTTGTTGGAACGGCCCTGGGCCGCGGAGCTCACAGGGCTCACGTGCCTAAGAGAGGTGGAGAAATATCAGAGGGGTTGTCGTGAGTCTGGGAGGCGGCAACTGGGGAACCATTCAAGTTGGGTGGTGCTGGGGGTCTCTGATGTTTCATGTACAAAGGCATTGAAGGCCCAGGGTGACATCCGATCACAACTTTCTTTTAGGTCATTTAGTTGCTACAGATATATTTCAACAAACATTGGAGCACAGCTTGAAAGCAAGCAAGATTTCTAGAAGTGGATTTTGGCAAGGGTTTGAGAGGCTACGTGTTCTTGCTGCAGGTGTGACTCCCAACTCTGGAAGGAACACAGCACACGTGATGTACCTTGCTTACGAACAACTGATCTCATCTGGAAGAACGGGAGTTATTCTGGTGACGGAGGTGTCCTTGAGGTGTTCCCCAAGGATCCTTGTCATGGCTCCAGTTTGGCAGAATTTTGTTAAACAGATGCAAGATCTCCTTGCATTTCTCCAAATGTTACCTTTAGTAGTTTGGTTCCAAAAAGCGGTCCACGCTGTACCACTACCCTCACGGCATGGGTTATCACTTTTCATAGTTCTTATGTGTTAGACTCTTTTAGTTTCCATTGCTGCCATAACAAATTATGAAATTCAGTGGCTTGAAACAACAAGTTCATTACCTTGCAGTTCTGGAGGTCAGAAGTCCAAAATCAGTTTCATCGGGCTAAAGTCAACATGTTGGCAAGGCTGCGTTCCTTTTGGAGGTCTATGGGAGAATCTGTTTTCTTGCCTTTTCTGGCTTCTGAAGGACACTCACATTCCTTGGCACGTGGCCCCTTCCTCTGTCTTTAAAGCTATCAGTGTAACATCTTCAGTCTCTCTCTGACTGTTACCCTCTACTTATACTGTTACATTTCCTCTGACTTTGGTCTTCCTGTCTCCCTATTAAAAAGACCCTGGTAAGTAATAATTCAGAATAATCCTCCCATCTAAAGATCCTTAACTGAATCACCTCTGCAAAGTCCCTTTTGCTATATAAAGTAACATATTCACAGGGTCCGGGGATTAGGACATGGACATCGTTGGGGCCATTATTCTGGAATACTACGAGGTCTACATGGCTAGAGAACACCTCACCTTAGGTGACTTTACTTCTCCTGGCTTGCATTTCCTCATCTCCAGAACAAGGAAGATAAACTTGATCTCCAAGATCCTCCTGGCACTAAAATGCACTCCATAAATGCATCTGTGACATTACTGATTCTATGGATTACAAGGGAGAGAAAGGATCTAAGGAGATACCCAGATTTGGAGTCTAATTAACAGAGAAGAAGGTATGGTTAGTTGGAGGAGAAGGATAACAGACCAGGAATTTGAGGTAAACCCGGTGCACTGAAGCAGAGGTGTCCACTAGCTTGTTGGGCTCAAATAAATGGAGCTACAATATCAGCCTAAGGCAAGAGAAAGGAAAGCTGGCCTCACCCACATAGAGGGGCTTAATTACTTACTGGGATCTGTAAAGATTACTAAGTTCTGAAAGGGGTGAATGAAAAAAAAAGAGCAAACGTTTGCAGACTGACCTGAGGAAGAAGAACTGGCAAATAAAATAGAGGCTTCATCTGAGGAAGGTGGTGTCATCTTGAATGTGCTGACTGAACTGTTTATTTTAAGGAAACTTATCATGAAGCCCTTTCTAAAGTGGTTAACTGCCTCAAATTTGCCCATTTACAAGTTGTATTTTTTTAAAACATGGCTTTCTTACTGTAGGGCATGCTATTGGGTCACACTGGAGAATTTCTTCTAAAAAACAGTTCTTTCATACAATTCACTGGTCTATTTAGAGTATTGAAGCTTAATTTTGGAAATACATTTAAAATACATTCAGTTCTGTGTTTGCTAGAACTGAATAATTTAGCCAGAACTGTTGTTTTTAAGAGTTCTAAATTTGCATTTGGTGAAGTAAGTAAAAACGACTTATTTACATTTCTCTATAACTTGACCAAACTATAACAACATATACTGATATGCATAATAATTTCCATTAAACATGTTTCACAAAAAGTACACAAGTCAAACTCGTCTATCTAAATTTCTGAAATATGTTTCACCCAACTTTCCTTTCACTATACATATCCGTTGTCTATACAACTTATTTCTATGTGCTTTTTTTAGTAAGCAGTAGTTAGTAATAAAAGTAGTAAATTAATATTTACTAAGATTTCTAAATTGCTATTTACAGGAATAATAAAGAAAAGTACAGTTAGATTTACTGAGATGTCAGTAACTTGTTCAAAATGAAGAATTGATTAAAGCTGAGAAAGGACTTTCATTTCAAGCTATCAGTTTAGAAATCATGCAGTCTTTTCCTTCTTTTAGTTAGAATTTTAAGCTCATAACTTATAAGTTACAAAGTATTACAGGACAAATGCAAATAATATACAAAAATGATTCAGAAAGTCATTTCTAAGACTTTTTCCTGAAATTCCCTAGACATTGCTGTTATTTCTGTGCAGAGTTCTTACACCTGGCTTGCAATGGCGCCCAGCTCTGTAAGTTGAGCTCCTGCAGTTTCCCAGGATGTGAGCCCCTGAGTTTTATTTACATGTTATGTTTTTAATATAATGTCAACAAAAGTCATGCTTGTTGGATGATCCTCTTACATCTCTTCAAGGTCTTTCAACTGATGACAGTGTTCCAATAACTGAATGAGTTTGGCAAAGACTAGATCTCTTGCAGGGAAGAGAGGAAGCGAACCATTCACCTCAAATGTTCTTACAGATTGTAGTTTTTCTGAGATGAAAAAAAGTTAGCACGTTGCAAAACACCTTCCTACTAGATAATCAGCAACAAAATAAAGATTGTACAATAGAACACTGAGCAGGAAGTCCTAACTTAGCTCTGACCTTTCTTTTGACACCTGGAGTGTTCGGCTTCAAAAATACATCCCTACAGAGCACAGCTTACTGCTCTTCAAAAAGAGTCCCCTTTATCAAGCCAGTTTTGTAAAAAGGAGGCACAGAAAGTGAAAATTGGTCAATACCTTTGAATAACAGATTCTGGAAAATTCCCAGAAAAAAAAAGATTAGATACTATAAATGCTTCAGAGCAACTGAGATGAAACACTTAATAAAAACACCCCATCGTATTCTAGAGCTAGGTCAAATTCATGATTAACAAAGCCAAGTCTCAACTGTGACAACTGACAGTTGTGTCGGAAATCGCGTTCAACGTGACTAGAGTAACAGAATCCGAAGCCAAACCATAAATTTTATTTTGAATATATAAATAGCAAAGTAATGCCAAGAAACTTTGCAGACGTTAGTTTCTTCAGAAGACATAATAAAGATTTACTTAATAAAAAAAGTGTCACTTAGTCTCAGGAATCTAGTTGAAATATTATAGTATATGATTTCTGTATGTTTGAGGTCTCCAACCTTGACCAAAATCATTTCCAAATCTTGTTGGTACACAATGCTTGTTCAAAGCATAATTTAAGAAACAGTTTCCACCATAAAAGCAACACTCTTACAAAGTAGGTTTCAGAGAAGGTAAACATTGAACTTTTCTTCTTAAAATGCATGCCAGTAATGTGACTGCAGGTGGTATTAGGGTATGCTTACTAGCTGTCTTCAATGCTTAACCCGTTCAGCACCACCTGAGCACCGTCTGTATGCAGAACAATCTAAAACCTGCTGTGCATTTGGGAAATGCAAAGTGAAATCAGATATAGTATCTGTCTTCATGTGTACAAGATTCAGGAGAGCAGAGAAAACATGAATTTAAAAACTATAAGATAGTAAGTGATAAATAAATATCAAGATGGTTTGAAGAACTCAGTGGGTTGAAAGTGACCTTCTAATGTCAAAGATAAAACTGTCTATTCCCTTAAAAATGCTACTAGCTCAAAATTCAGATGCCAGCTAGTGAGACCCCCTAACTTCTGACAGAGCTCCTAGGCCCAACACTTTAAAAGGCCATCCTTATGGTTAATAACGAATAAAGGAAGTAATCCAACGTAATTCCAAGATACTTCATCTTCTATTCAAATCATACCATATACTAAGATACTTCTAGCCATAGCATAAATATCCTTACAAGTTGACCATTTCTCAGGTTGACCATTTCTTTCCCATGTCATAGAACATTCCATTTCTGAGAGTTTAGTTCCCCAGTCTGATTTCTTGCAGTAAGAGCTCAGTAAAACATGGTCTTAGACCTAAACCTAGTAGGTTTTTCATAACTCTCTTTTTTAATTGCAGCCGTGCCTTTCTCTATTTCACAAGTGTATGAATTTAATATTTCCATATATTGCTATTTCAAGTGCAAAACAAAAGATTTCAACCTGCTCTTTGGAATTAATGACCTTGTTGCAGTGCAAATATCATATTCTTTAAAATAGCTGATTCAAAAAGCAGTAGGATATTAATGAAAGAAGCTACAATTCAACACTGATGATCTAACGTCCAAAACATTCGTTTCCTACATGAAGAGACATATGGGTCTTTTTGTATCTTGTTTACGTCCCCCGTTCCATGACATGCATCACTAAAATGTATACACAATTCATAATGGTCATCTTCTACCATAGCTATAGAAAAAGCAATGAATTTAAGAGACGCCAGCAAATGATACAGCCAAGTGATGGATACGAACACCTTTAACTCAACATGTAGGCAACAAACTAAACCCAACGGAGTGGTGGCAGAGCCTCTCCTTCCTGCCGCAGCAACACCGTGGTGGTGTCGGAGGTACAGGCTTCTCTGCTCCCAGGCACCCTGGGCCTGTTAGTCCAGGGAAGAGGGCAAAGGCAGGGTCCCAGCAAGAGGACACAAGGATGGAGCTCTCTTCCTTCATTCAGTCTGCGGGGTCAACTTCGCAGGGCACACACCCTCTGCGAGGAAAGGTCTCGGGCAAGGAATCTGGGGGCTCTACAGGGAACTCCCTCTCAGGAGACCTGAGACACCCAAGGGAACCCAGGCAGCGGTGCCCTGAGTGGACGCACATGCTCATTTGCGGGCCTCAGTCGCCCTTTTGAAAAGGCCAGGATTGAGAGGCACTGGATTTTGCCCCCGCAAAAGCGTGCCAAGGAAGCTTTGGGCTTCCTCCCAAACAAATTCTGATTTTAAAAACAAAAGACAGGCTCGTGGCCATTATCAGAGGCGACCATGTTACTCCCAGGGCTGAAAAGCAGATTTGCAGAGGCCAAAGATTAGACAAAAGGCACGAACTAGCGACAAACAGACCTGGAAATGAATTTTGGGGGGCGAGGGGGAGAGGGTTAATGATTAGGGCCTCCCAGGTCCAATTCTTTCTCTCCTTCTGGGGATGATTTCTGGGCCGCTGAGCAAATCCCTCAAGGTCTGGAAAAGACGTGGGGTAGGGAGGGGGAGAAGACCCCGAAACTTTCCCAAACTGTGGCACGCTGGTGGCGGGCAGCGGCCGCGGACCTGGGGGTCCCGGGACGCAGGGGGCACCCCGGGGCGGCGGCCGCAGGGTCCCCGCCACAACAAAAGGGCCGGGCGCAGCCTTCGCGCTCGGCTTGCAGGACCCGAGCCCGGAGCCGGAGCCCTGGGCGGCCCCTCTGGCCGCGGTGGCGGCGGAGACGGCGCCGCGTGTCCGTGGCACGGCATAAAGGAAAGGACTTTCGGGTGCACCCAAGACGGGCCGCCAGCCGCGGCAGCAGCACCAGCTGGTGCCACCCGCCCCGCCGCCCGCCCTGGACCCCGGCCACCGGCCCCCGGGAGCATCTGGCCGGCCGGCCCCGCGTCCCCGGCCGGCGCCGCCCCCTCGGGAGCGCGGTGCGGGGGTGCAGGCCCGGCGGCTCCCGCTGCGGCTCGGGCTGCGGCTCCGCCTGCGCCGCCGCCACAATGCGGCCGGGACCCTCCCGCCGCCGCCGCCCCTGCGCCAGGCCCGGCGCGACACAAAGCCCCCGGCCCCGCCGCGGCCCACCGACCTTGCGCTCCGGCGCCGGGCTCCCGCAGCGTCTTGGTCACCGCCTTCCAGACGTGGCAGCCCAGCAGGCAGAGCAGCAGCGCCGCGGACCTGCTCATCTCCGCGCCGCGGGGCCGGCTCGGGCTCGGGCTCGGCGACAGCGGCCGGGCGGCGGCGCGTCACGGGCGGCCGGGCGCCGCGCCTCCCTCCATGTCGCTGGCTCCGCGCGCCGGGCCCGCCGCCCGATTGGCCGCCCCGCAGCCGCGGCCGCTCCCTCCTGCGCGCCCCGCGCCGGCTTTCCCCGAAGAGCCGCGGCGACGGCGGCTCCGCCAGCGCCTTAACCCCTTCCTGCCCCGCCCCGCGCCCGCCGCGGCGCCCAGGCCCCGGGCCCGTGGTGCCACCTGGCGGCCGCTGCGCCGCGGGAGCCCTCGCCCGGGCGCCCCCGCGTGTCCCCCTGCGCGCCCCTGGCCGCGCGTCCCGGCCTCCGGCGCCGGTCTCCCGCGGAAAGCACGGAACGCCGCGGCCCCCGAGACGGCCCGGAGCTCCCATCTCCGCAGCCCTGGAGAGCAAAAGGACCTGCCTTTCAGGGCGGAGCCCTTCGCATCACACCTGGTCACCTGAGGGTCTGTGGGGCACGCTGTGCCCGCGGTTACACCTCCCTGGGGTTCCTCAGTCTAACACCAGCCTGCAGCTATTCGGGTCACAACCCGCCTGTGGCCCCCGGGGTAGATTTGGCGCCCAACGTTAAAGGCCGGAGGGAACACTCTCCCTAAGCCTGTGTAGACTGCAGCAGGCCATCAGACGGACATCTTCAGGTTCACTTGTACTCAGACATTTCTAGAAGGTTAGGGTAGGGAGGGAATTTACATTTATTAAGGCTCGTGCTATTTTTTTCTCCACCTTTGTTTTGTGTTATTAAAGGAAAAAAATCACTGCATGACGTGTTTAAAGCACAGTAAGGAAGACGTTATCCAGGACCATTGCAATAGGTGTAGGGGCCTCTGCAATGGAATTTTGCAGTTGGGGAGAAAGATTAGGCTCCGCTGTGAACACAGCTTGGACAAGTGAGAATTTATAGCCGAGGAGCAGACTGGGGGTCAGTGGATGGAACACTGCTAAAAGGATTCTAACAAAAATTCTTGCTGAAGACAGGCGAGGGTGATGGGATGTCCCCTGGGGCATGGTGGAGGATGGGAACCTTATCGGATATGGAGGGTGACCAGGTAGCCAGGATGGGGGGTTCCTGCTGAAACTGGATTTTAACAGGAAGTGCACAGATGGGCGGAGGGGAAGGTTCAGGGGCCTGAGTAAAGTGTGGTCAAGCAGAGAGGCATTGTCAGTCTTCACAGTATGTGATCTAAGAGGTAAGTGTCATTATCCCCATGCACAGACGAGAAACTAGAGGCTTAAGGAGAGTTAAGGAGTTTGTCAGAAAGCACACAGTGGTCAGTGGCAGCGCCAAGATTCTAATAAAAGTCTGACCCCAAACCTCTGACTTCCCTTAAGCTTGGGGACACCCCCAATCCCCACCCCAACTTTTCTGCATCTCAGCTCGCTCCTGTCTGCCTTCCTACACGCAACCCTTGTGTCCACCGTCTCTCTCCACCTTGTGCCCCAAACAGCACTGCGGTCACCCGCTGACCCCCGCTGGGACCCAGGCTCTGAGAAGATCCATTCCAGACCCACTGTCCGCCCAGTGCTGCTTCCAGAACACTAGGCCAAAAGGAGGGTTATTACTGTAATTTTATTAATTGAGCATTAAGGCATGGCAGGCATTGTACCAAAACGAGCATGAAGCATGGCACTTGCCCAGTTGGCTCATAAAAGACAAATTACTGTGATGCACCAGAAAACTCGGAGGTAGAGAAGCCCACGTGGGTTTTAGAGTCACCCCAGGAACAATGCTGTAATTCGTGCAAACCGCACCCGCACATGGTGGCAGGTAGTCAGGAAGGCAGACAGAAACCCCGTAATTAGGAACTGCCTGATTCCCTCCTCCTCGTGACTCCTGTGTCAAAGCCTCCCCATCATTCCAGGGCTACCTGAGAGCCAGGGGTAGGAAATGAACAGGACGACAGTCTAGCTCGGCCCTCAGCTCCAGCTTGGGCACCAGCCCACAGGGACACAAAGAGCCCAGGCTGGCGAGATTGCTGGGTGAGGGATGGCTCCATGAGGTGCGGTGGTCCCGAAGTTTTTAAGCCATTTTCTTGGGGGTAAAGTGGTGCTTCTAAGAGGAGTGGCATTAAACCCATCCCAGAGTTGACACTTCTCACTTCAAATCCATTGAGGACGTGCCTTTGACGGGGATGTTGGTTATAAGACCCAGGACCAGCCTGAGCAAAATCATCGTCGTGATCACCATCATCATGATCAAGGACCAGGGTGACTATCAGGAGGGCACCTCAGTCTCATACAAAACTCTAAGAACCCAAAGTGTCATGTCTTACAAGAGGATGACGGAAACTAGTATTTTTGGGGTTGCAATATATGCCATTCACCAGACTGGACATATTTCCTCATAACAGGTTACTTGGCTGGTATTATTAGTTCTGTTTTACAGATGAACAACCTGAGTCTTAGTGACAATAAACAATTTGCCCAAAATATATATGTCTGATGACGGCAAGCCGAAGTCCCTATACCATGTTACCTGGGAGAATAAATTTCATGCAAACGATTCAAGTTACCTCCAGCAGTGTCTAAATTGTAGGAACAACCTATTCTAACTCCAGTGAGCTCTGAATCTAGTGAACAGTATGGCGTGAATGTCAGTTTCCTGGTTTTGATCATGTACTACACTCATATAAGATGTTACAATCGGGGGAAGTGGGGAGAAGTGTATATGTGACCTCTCTGTACTATTTTTGTAACTTCTAATGAATCTATAATTATTTCACCTAAAAAAGTTTAAAATAGAAAAAAATTCTATACTATTTTTCTAAGCCTCATTATTCACGACAAACACTGGTGTTTGAGATCCTAGTATTAAGTTCGAGAACTTAAAGGGTGGAAAAAGTTGTAACAAACACTGAATCAAGTTTGGGTCACAGTCCTGACGGCAAGTGCTCAGTTCTGATGGTGGTGGTTGTTTATTGTGTGTGGAACGAAATGTCTATGAACAGCTTAGCACTTTACAGGAAGTTTATGTACCTTCATAGCAACACCGAAATTTATCTAAATAGTTTCAGAAGCCCTTCGCCCATTCCACTTTGCGGACGTCCTTGTGAAGCAGAAAGAGGTTAAATAGTTTGCAAACTGCATTTTGCAGACCAGTCTCCAAGCCAAGAACAGGGCTGGGGCCTGATGGAGCATTCCCTCATCGCATGGATATTTTCCAGTGACTTGGGTGGGAAGCTAAGTGAGCACAAATTCTGCTACATCACACCAACAAATGCATTTGCATATCATGGGCCCAGCATTATGTAAGAATTAAATAATCATACCTCTCCTTTACTGGGATAAAAGAATGTGGTTTCCTTTTTCTCGTGTTCCGATCATGATCATCAAACACCCACTCAGTAACTGCAGGGGGAGAAATGACTTGAGGGGGAGTGTTTGCAGAACAATGGAAGTTAGACGTGTTCTTTCCCTCTAGAACTTTTCCTGTTGCTCTTACTAAAATCTCACATTGTTTGACTAGAGATGAATTATGATCGTACTTATTTGAAATTGCTTAGAAGTTGCTTGGCTATGCAGCATTTGATTTCAATTTTCCAGGCCTGTGCCAAAAAAAAAAAAAAAAAAGAAAAAAGATTCATGCCATGTACAGAACTTTTCCTGTCTGAATTTTCCAAAGACCTTGATTTCAGAGGCTCTGTGTAAAGGTTGCTTAGCCCAAGATTATTTATTCTATTGAAATCTTTCCTGACGTTGGAGTCCCCGTGGTGGAATTTTAATTGTCTGAATGGACTTGGAGAGGCATTGTTCTTCCTTCTTCCCTCTCTCTGCCCACCCCTCCCCTCCCAACCCACCATCCACCCCTGAGTAAGAAGCTGCCAGTAAACAACAAATTTTTTATGAGCACTGTACACGTCAGGAAGTGTGTCACAGACATTCCTACTTCTGCTTGCTGGCGCTTTTATTAAAGTTAGATAAAATGTGGCCATAGATAGAAATTGTAAGGGCTCAGCATTTTTTCTGAACCCATTTGCATCCATTTAAAAGAAGAAAAAAACAAACAAAAAAGGTAAAGAAATTTTTGTCAGGGGACTGATATTTAAGCAAACTCATCCTCCCACTTTCTTCTCTGTGGGGCTTAGCATCCAAGTGTCAACCCCTGTGACTTTCCAACAAGATCTTTCCTTCAAAGTCATCCTTGGTTTTTTTTTTCCTACAACCTCCCTTCTCTCAGGCAGGTTCTAAGGCAGGTTCTCAGCCAGGAGAGGCGCCTTATTCAGGAAATCATTCAGTGAGCGAATGTCAGAAGCTAGTTTCGTGGGAGAAGCTGCCCATATCTGTGAGCCTGCAAAAATGAATTTCAGATCATGTGATTTGGTTGTGTGATTTTAGATCCCCCACTGGGACACATCCCAGGCACTCCATCGATAGCTTTGGCTGGTGGAAAGAGTATTCAGAGGCTAGTGACTAATGAACAATCAAGTTGCTAAGCAATTCATTTTAGGTCGCTGTTCTCTTTTGGTGAACCTGTTCCAGTAAAGCGAGAAGTTGTCCAGCTCCACTCTTTGCTGATTCATCGAATTACTGTCATATAGACAACGAAGGCTTAAGGCAAGCAAGAAAGCAAGCTTCCACATTCTGGCTGCAAGATGCTACCTGTGAGTACTACATCTGCCTTCAGAAATGTAGAAGGGACATGAAGCAACACACTGAAAATATCAATAGAAAGTTGTTGTCATTGCAGACTGCAGAGGCCGGAGGTGCCACGTGCACTCTCTTTCTGCTGGCCGGCCTCGTGGGCGCAGGTTATGAAGGCAACTCTTGGGAACCAGCTGCTCTGTCTTCCTGGAATTAGAAGGGGCCCTATGACCATCCCTGCCATATGATCCTTCTGTATTCCCTAACTCTTGACTTTACATCTTAACCTCGTTTAAATCATCCTGGTAAAGGGAAGAAAGAGAGGCTGAATAAGTATCAAAATTCTGTCGTTTCATAGTCATAGAGCTACATTTTAATTTCTATACAGAGAGGATGCCAAGTCTGGATGTTTTCAGATAATAGCCCACCAAAGGGCAATAAATCTCATCTTTAGCTTCCCAAACTTCAATTTCTGCTTTTTAGTAAATATATGTAATTTAGGGCCTTGCTTCCATTCTAACTACCACACAGACACCCGAATTTTAATAAACAGTAACAAAGTGGATAACAGAGTTGTTGGAAAATGAAAGAAATCAACTTACGCCAAGCTCTTGTTTTATTTGTGCATGGTGAAAGGTGATCTGCTTACACAGAAAAATTTTTGGTTTTATAGTCAAGTTCATATGGCTGTTATTCCATGGTCTGTATAATAAACTAATGTTAGCCTCTAAAAAAAAGAGTTGTTGTTTTTCTTTTATTGTCACAGAAAACTGGAAAGAGGGAAAAGAGAGGAAGATAACGGAGAAAATGGAGAATATGATTAGCATTAATTGAACTTGTGTTGTGTGGCTGATTCTGTAGCTGACACAGGGAAAAAGTTTCAGTGAATTTCCCTAATCACCAATTTTCAGGTTCTGTCTTGGAGTGGTACTCTCTCATTCTTTTCTTTTCCTTTCCCTGTATTTGCTCTCTGTTGAATTTTGAGGCCCTTGACTCAAAGCTACCTGCTGTTAGAACCTTTTTCTTAAGGCCCTAGTCCTGTTTAATTACTAAACAAAGGGTATCCTTCATTAGAGAGTCCATAAACAAGGGAATGAGGGTGAAGAAGTGACTTTTCTGAGCAAATAATACAATAGATTTAGATGTGCTTGCTTTGAATACAAAGGGTCTTAGGAGATCCGTTTCTGTATAAAATGAGGCTTAACCAGGACTGCTTTGGTTACTGTTGTTCCTTCTACTGTCTTCTCTTTAGATTGAGACTTTTGTGGACAGAGGGAACTTCATTGATACATATTTTAAAGTTTCATGAAAATTTTAGTTAATATTTTATAATTGTATTCTTCTAAAATCTTCATAAACTAAGCCAAAAAAGAGACAAAAAAAAAAAAGAATAAAAATTGGCCCAAACTCCCTACTTTCCTGTTTGGGATGTATTGGGTGAAAAACCAATGGTATTCATCAAAAAAGAAAAACAAGAAGGAAAAATAATCATTCCTTCCTAATCTTTGAAAGGTCTGATTTTGTGTACATATATGAGTCATTGGTTTTACGAGTGAATTTGTAAAAATATTTTCATTTTTTATTTTTTTAGAAATGGGGTCTTGCTATATTGCCCAGGCTGGTCTTGAACTCCAGGGCTCAAGTGATCCTCCTGCCTCAGCCTCCTAAGCAGCTGGGATTACAGGCATGCGCCACCACACCCAGCTTTTCACAAACAGATTTTATGTCTCGAGTGTTTATTTGTAAGTCAGTGGCATTTCTCATTTAATGTTATAAATTCTTGCTGTTAACCCCTCGGCCCAATAACGTGTATGAATGTAGGGCAAATAGTTCCAACCTAAATATTCCTGAACCCTGGTTGTACTTTTGCTAAAGGATAATGTATTCCTGAGAGTTGTGGATTGGGCAGAGAAGAAATGTTCTTTTTGTAGGGAGCTGTAGATTCTGGGGACTAGAAATAAAGATGTAAGTAATATGTTTAAAACTTTAATAACCACAGTCTGAAAGTGCTTTTCCTTTTTCTGAACATAGATTAGAGCCTTCATCAGTAAGGGCTCATGCGATGGAAAGAGAAACCTCCCTGGTTTTTTTTTTTTGGAGACGTTCTGCAGGGAATTAGGTGCTTACAAAATCTGTGGAAGGGCCAGAGAAGGGGATTCTAGGAGAGCCTTCCAGAACAGCCCTGCCGCCTGGAGAGCTGCTCCCCCTGCCCCAGTCAGGAAAGCCTCCAGGAAGCTGCACTGCAGAGCTTGCATTTAGGAACCTTCATTCCTGCTGAGTGCAGGGACTAGGACGCCACACACC
>CAUYSK010094480.1:0-74246 GCA_963575035.1 Avahi laniger | reverse complement strand
TAAATTGTTAAAAGTAAAAGTGTTAAAGCTTAAAGGGTTTCATTCTTTGTAATAGGACTTAGGAAAAGACATTTATTTATATTTTGAGTGCTTTCAGATGAAATTGATGTTATTTTATTGCTTCCTCTCCAGGTATTGAACACTTGTACTTAATAATTCTACCCTTCGATTGTTTGCTAATTGTTTAATAATGTGAACATATACCACTTTAATATCTTTCTGAATAGATGCAAAGTCCTGCCATCTGTTTTATCCTCAAGTAAATGATGCAGATTATAAAATGTTTACTATGGACAGCTCTTGAATACTCGATACTTTTAACAATTCAGTGTTCTTTCTCCACTCACCATCCCACTCAATACGCAGAAGTTCTTTTGTTCAAAGATCACTAAATAGTATTAATGAAAGTTAATATGATCATAATCATCTGGCCAAGTTTAGATTCATTTTCTATAACAATAATTTTCATATGCTACTTAGTTGGGACTGAGATTAGAAAGCCAGTGACCAATCATAGCACCTCATCATTTTCAGGAATGCAAAAACATATATGGCATGATGTTTGTACACAAAAAATTGACATTCCACATAGTAAATATCACATATTGTCATCAGAAAGACATGACGAAATGCTGAAGGAAATATTTGATGATACAAATTGATTTAATTGTTGGGTGAAAAAAAAACTCTGTGTTAATATTACTGCTTCTTCAAACATCAGCACATCTGGGTGTGGAATTGGAACCCAGTCAATATTTATTATTAATTGATTGAGAATTCCTATGTGTTAAAAAGTGTGGTAAGTCCTGACTTTCCTACTGGCTTTTTCTAAGTGATTTCACCTTCATGCTTCCAGATTTCTCATTAGTTAATTAAGGATAACAATACCTTCATTATAGATTCCTATAATGCTCCAATGAAATAACGTATGTGACAATGTTAGAAATCTTCAAAACTCCACATAAGGATTAATTCTTACGATTGTTAAAATCTTGTAAAAAGACAATAAAGCACAATAGAAAAAGGACAACAGAAGTTGAAAGTTTGACTCTGTTTTTGCTTCGCCATTCTCTAACTTTAGCTTTATTGATGTCAACTAACTTTTGCGATCTTGCAAACCTCAGAAGATCAAAAGAAAATATTTGAGAGAGTGTTTTTAAACTTTAACTTTACAAAATACACACAATTCTTATTAAAGCTTAATTGCTGGGAGAAAGACATATTTGTGTTTATCTGTTCTTAAGTGCTTTTCTTGCTTGAGTCATGCTAAAGGATTATCGAATAGTAAAAGACAGTGACAATGATAAGAATTGATTATGTTCGTTTTTCTTTCCCCAGTGCAAATGCTGGCCTGGATTCCAACTGAAGGATGATGGTAAAACATGTGTAGACATTGACGAATGCTCTTCAGGTTTTCCCTGTAGCCAGCAGTGCATCAATACATATGGTACCTACAAGTGCCTCTGTACAGATGGATATGAAATACAACCTGATAACCCAAACGGCTGCAAATCACTCTCAGGTATCAAATTGAGCTTGTCCACAGATCCAACCTCAGTTACTTATGGATCTTGAATTTTATAGCCATTCTTATTGAATTTACTCCCCCTTGAGGTTTCTGAGAAATCAAAATTCTTACTTCCCTCAATATGGAAATCTGTCAGTCTCATTTTGCACTCTGCACACATACTGCTCTGTAATAACAGTGCATTACGGTCTTGTGAATTATTAAGTGGTTTCTAGATTTTGAGTGCATACAAGTAAAAAGAACTATCTCTAGTGCTGCTTCCTGCTGAAGCACATGTTTTTTGGAGCAAATTTGGCCAAGACTGTCAAAGAGCCTATTGTGACAATGTTGTAATATTTTTTCTTTTCCCCTATACCACACACACACACACATACATACATGATAAGGAAAACAACAGGTTAATAATAATAGTAATAGGCAACAGTAGTAATAATAAATCAGCTATATAAGACTATTTAAATTCTTCCAGTGTTTGAGCAAATATTGTTAAACATCTGTTTATTGCAAGTAATGTGTTTGACTGTAAATTAGAAATTTAATAAAGTATGATCCATAACTTTAAAAATATTGTAATCCATTAGGGGAGAAATAACATACATTAAAATGATACAAAGCAATATATGATAATGACTGCTAAATGGGCAAAAAAGTGGTGAGTAAGGGGATTTCTATCCCCCTTAATTTATTTTTGAGTATAATGAATCAAATACCAATTTGTATTTGATGAATACAATGTGAGTTTCTCATACAGACGTATGTCAGTGACAACATTTAAAACATTAGATGTTCTTATCTACTTTCATAAAATAGATGTCAGGAATATAAATTTAAAAATTAGCTGTTTAACTGGCTAAAACTTTGCACATTATGGAGAAAAAAATAACTCTTTTCAGTTTCATTCTACTATCATTTATGGCTTGAAATATTCTTCTCTGATTCAATTTGAGGATTATTTGGAGCCCTTGTTCTAGCTGCCAACCTACTTTTTTTTTTTTGGCTACTTACTGCTTGCTACATCATCTATTCAGTGACATCGATAAGAAGAATAAAATCTCAAACATAGTCAATGTTTTCATTACTTTAAACTGTCATAAATGATTATGGAGAGGCAGTGAATGCCAACAATTATAATGTGGGTCTTTTTATTTTAATATGTATCCATGTCATAGTTGTTTGACATTAGCAATTATAATTAGAAACTAATATTAATATGATCAGATTTTGTTTTGAGAGATATTCCAGGGCTCAATTTGGCCTTCATAAGAAGAATGAAATGATTGATTGGGAGTGCTGTCAGAGGTAGTGGAAGGGGGTGTCCAACATGAGTGATGTGGTGTATGCTGAAAAAAAATACCTCATGTATTATATATTAATATTAACTGTGAAACTAAAAGACGAGTGGAGAAAGTAATAATTTCTAACAAATTAAACAGGACAATAACTATAAATGATTTATAATAAAATCCACATTAAATTATATAAAGTGATTATCTTTTTAAGTGTTTTTTTCTTATTTCTATCAACAGTAAATTTGCTCATTTGGCAAATAAATATATAAATGTATCTTAGAAATGAAGGTATTTAAAAAGTTTGAACAAATTTTTTACTGAATTTATCTAAAAATATAATAATTGAGTATGTAGTAAATTGGCTTTAAATTATTCAAATATGTATTTAAATAAATATACTTCACAAAACTTTATGAATTTCTCTTCTATTAGAATTCATTATGTTTCTAAATAAATTCTGAAGAGAAAATCAAACTAATGATTTAGAGGATTTTCCTATATATTGAGCATGGTCAGATCTTTATCATGCTTTTTTCTAGATTATAAAACAAATGAGATACTAAAACACATTAGACAAGCTTATAAAAAGGGAAAAAAGACTATTAAGAAATTAAAAATAAGACCCAGGAGGAAAGGTAAAATTAATAATGATTTTAGAACCTGGAATTCGGAAATTGTATAAGAGAATCCCGCAGACAGAGGAAAAGAGTAAATGTATACAATGATGACTTTGGTCTTTACCCAGGTCATTCTGAGAACATTAGCTGTTTGATTATCAAGAAAGGATTTTCTGATAATATGAAAGTTTTAGATGTACTGTAGATATCCAAGAGAGTTGTAGATTATCCTTTTCTGAAATTCATTAAAACAATCAGATTTTGACAGCAAACATTTTCTACTAATTCCAGATAAATTATGTGCATGTCAAGAAAATTGAGGGTAAGAAAGGGAGGCACTTAGAATTCTCTAGATTTTCTGTACTGTCCGGGTGTGTGCTGCCTTTTCATTTTACTACCAGCTAGGATGCTCAGGCTGACTTTTTTAATTGCTAATCTCCCAGAGGAGCACTACATTTGAATTCACATTGCTGCTAAGCTAAACTGAAAGTTTGCAGAGTGGAAAACCATAACATTAAACGTCTAATGTATTCTTTGTCTTGGTGTTTAGATGAAGAACCTTTTCTAATTCTTGCTGATCATCATGAGATAAGGAAAATTAGCACCGATGGCTCCAACTACACACTTTTAAAACAGGTATGACATTCCCAGGATGATTCTATAACGTTTA
Organism: Avahi laniger; assembly: GCA_963575035.1. NCBI lineage: Eukaryota > Metazoa > Chordata > Mammalia > Primates > Indriidae > Avahi > Avahi laniger. The sequence continues at coordinate 70,142 of CAUYSK010094480.1, read as the reverse complement.
ATATGAGTATGCCAAGTATGTATTAGAATTGTAGGAATACCTAATTAGAATTTATGAAGCACTTATTTGTGGATGCATGCATGTATCTATATAAGATTACCATAAACTTTGCTTTGTTTATGAGCAGGTGATGCTCCAAACTTTCCCTATCACATTATATCATAGAAAGTAAAGATGGCAAAATATAATTAATGAAGGGGAAAAACTATCTCTGTAATATCAAGATTAGAGAAAACATAAAATTCTTTTTTAAAGTATTTTGTCGAATACCTAAATTGTTTTTGTTTTTTTTACCCTTGGTATTTAAAAGTAAAAGTGTCTTTTCAGAAATTAAAATTTCTGTGCATAGACTCAGAAATTAAAACAGGATTGATGATACTTAGCTATTAAAATAAAAAATAAAAAAGGAGTGATTGTAACCCAGTTGTGATTAGAAACTATGAGGTAACATGATGATTCAGTCTTACCCTCTTCATCTCTCAACCCAACCCACTGCAGGAGATTGTGGACTGATTTGTTTTGGTCTTTGAGTCCTGTTCTCAGAGTTTATTTATATGTGTTATTTGAGATGAAAAGTTAAGATTTCCATTTCATAATAGGAAAGAGAACTATGCTCATCTTAACTTTTTGTTTTCCTCCCTGTCTGCTGTAGAAGGAATACAAAATCTAATCATTAAAACTAGAGTGATTACTACATGAATTAGAGAAATTACATACTGTTAGTTGTAGCATATTTTTAGTTCTCAAGAGAAATATTTTCCTTGGAAAGATCTGTTCTGTTTGTGTCTCTTCTGCTACAAATTTTCCTTTACCCCATACTGTGTAAGAATGATACAAACATGTGACAGGCTTGTCTAGAACATATGTACCAAAATTAAGGTTATTTCTTGTTTTTGTAGTATGTTTATGCCAGTGTTAGGTATAAATGATGCATTTTGGGCAACATAAGAAGATTTACTTAACTAAAATTATTTTTGCTACTCACTGATGCATTTCTTCACTGCTATTGTGAGAGATTCATTTTGCTTCAGGATTTACTAATATTTTAAGTGCACATATTTACTAGTTAGAGGGATATTGATTTGTCCTGACAGAGTTGGATTTTCCAGTCCTCCTCTAGGTCACAAGTTAAAATGAAAATTTCACATGAAAATCCAGATTTTTGGCCACTCATGAAAAAACAGAAAAGTGTAGCAGTGCTGGCCTCTCCTTGATTGGTCGCAATCCACGCTGTACAGCGGTTGCCACATTGCCATAGATAGCACCATGCTCTCAGGTGCACCAGACTCTTCAGACCGTCCATGTGCTTATGACAGGTGTACCTGCTTTATTCCTGAATATCTGTGAGGTTTAGACTTTTGCTCTTGAGTTTGCAGAGTGTCACTAACATTCACTGTATCATACTGTTTCGCTAATTATGGATCCTTAGGAGATTGGGTAAAATATAAAATCTTTTCTTGTTGTTGATAAAAATTAAACAGAATACTATTAAAATACAGTAATTAGACAACTATCTCTTTAAGAATAAAGAAGAAATACATAGGGATAAAATTTTAAGTATACATAACTGCTTCAAGATGGAAAAATTTTGCTGCCCAGTTTCCTACATTTTCTAAATTAATGTCTTTTTCTGTATAGTTTACTTCTAAACTTATATCAAAATTACAAGGTATTGACAATTATGGCTCTTTCTTGGGATCTGTCTTCACACTCTCTCTAAAACTCCCAAGTTAGGTGTGTCAGTCATTAATTTCCCAGTATGGTTTCTGGAAAAGGGACATGTTCATTTTTTCTTTACTAGTTTTTTCTTTCTCTTTTTTTTTTCTCTTTGCATTTTGACTTTGTAGAACATGCTTCTCACTTTAACAGGAGAAAGTTCTTTCTTTAAAATACTCTATTTTAAGCTCAGTTGAACCACAAGTTTAACTAATATAGCAACAACATTTATTGTCTTCATGAAAGAACTATAACAGAGTTTCAGTGACAGCTCCTTGCATTATTTTCCAACCCTGTAGCTCAGGACATTTCTACTGGTATCACTTTGGTTGCCTTTCATGGATAATGTGTTGTCAGCAATTGATTTTAATGGGACAACATGATTTTTTTCTCTACGCATCATTTAAGTCTATTACATATAACGAAACCACTTTAATGCACACTTTAGTATAGTTCTTTTTTCCTGTTGGTATCACTTTAGACCAATGCCAGTCAATAATACTTGAGTGGTGATGAATTTCAGAAACTTTTCTTAGTGTTGTGTTTATGGGTATGAAGAAGGAGTGAGGAAGATGAGGAAACTCATGAAGTCTCTGAACACCTGTGTCTTTGGACAGTGATTGTTAATGGTGACCATGGAGTAAGGAAATAGAAACCCAAAGGGCTGAAGACAAGTCTTACATCCAGTTTTGCCTGTGGGTTTTTTGAAATATATCATTTCTGTCAGGGAACATATTTTTAAGCACAATTACATCATAGCATCATAGAAATTTTAAAGGAGCTTTAGGTAGTAGAAACCATTACTTTTTTTTTACCAGAGATTGTGTCTACATATGCAGGATGAAGTAGACCACTGAAGTAATTATCTCTCTATACTTTCTGTCAGCCAAAACAAATGAAAACAGAACACCTATGCCTTAATTATTTGGAATTTTTATGTGTAGCTGATTAGGAAGATTAATTTACTCTAATATCTTGAATTTTATTCTCTTTGTTGTCATCAGTAAAAATCTCATGAAGTTATAGCAACTTGTAGAATTTTTCTTATGCTATATATTTTACAACATAATTGTAGCAAGGCTAACTATAACTTAAATTCATATACCATATTTAGAAACTGTACTTTAATGACATGGATTTTAAGAATGAAAATTAATCAAGTACCTTTCCGATATGTTATCCAATTCAATTCTAACGGTGCCTTTATTCCAGTAAAATTGTAGAGAGAAACAAAACACAATTTCCTAAATTAATCATCTTGAACCAAAGGGTGCAAATCTTCAGCTACAGAAATGAAAGAAGCAAATAGGATTTTGATGAAACCAATTTTCAGCTCTGAAACCACTGGGATGACTCTCATTTTCAGACATTATTTTGACCATGCCCCTGGCTGTTTTAATGTTCCTTGCATATAATTCTGCAAAGAGAGCATTCCACTGTTTTCTGTGGGGATTAAGGGTAAAGCTGTAGAAAAATGACCAGCTTGGCTAGATAGATATGTCAGAATTCAGAGCTTCAATTTTTCTGCATTTACTGCTTTAATTTATTATAGTTGACTTGCTAAATTTGGAATTGGATTTTCATTATCTAAATTGATTATTGTAAGAAAAGAAATAGAATAATTCTTCCCTGACTGGGGATTGTAAGTCTTTGCTAAACTTAGAGACAAGTTTCTCTCTACCTTTTCCCTATAAAGTTTTCTAATATATCCATGTGAATTGCCAAGCCATAACGGAATTCTAAACCATTTACATTAATGCTATGGAGGGAAAAGCAATTGAACAGAAAGGATATTGTGTAAACTACTATTGAAATGGATTTATAAAACCCTCTTCAAACTTGTCTGGAACATACTCTATATTCTAGAACCTTGATTGATTTTGCAAAGATAACTTCCTAGATATGTATGTTTAAGTGCATTTAGTTCAGGAGTTCTCCAGTATTTAGCACGTGAATGGATATTTAATAAATCTTTTGAATCTCTGACTGAGTATTAGTTGCCCTTTTATTAGCATTTATAGTCATTATTCTTGATTAGGAATGTTAGTAAGAAACATACTTGCATTTATTCATCTGAGCTTAGTGAGGAATTTGCATTGAGTCATGTCACTGCCTTGTGCCTCTTTCACTTCATGACCAATGGCATGAAATTTTGTGGTGTTAGGCTATTTCAGGTTATCTTTATAATTGGGGGCTCAAGAAAAAGTGATTGCTCATGTTAAGACAAATAAAAGTGTAAGATTTAAACCTATAATTGTAACACCAAAACAAAACAAAACAAAACAGTATCTGCCAGAATATCATCCCCTGACTTGCTTCTATACACAGGCCATCCTTCATCTTGGATATCCTTGGAAAGAAAGAAAATCCGAACAGTAATCATTAGCCTTGGCCTGAATCTTATAAAGAACTACATAAATATAAGGCAGTGTTATGACTATCAAATTCCAAATTTTGAGAATACATACAGGAACTGAACTAAGATCTGAGAATTATCTCCCTTCCTAATTCTCATCCCTCAAACCAAACCAAAGTAAACAAAAATAACTGTCTCCCCCATGACACTAATCCTTACCCACAGGACAATAACTACTCATAGATGATCCTCTAAAACTGTTTGAGACTTAATGGTAATTTTAGGGTGAATATTGATGTAAGCAAGCTCTACATAGATACAAAGATATGATGAGGACATCTTGGGGCTTTACCAAGTGTCTACAGCATCAATTGTTTTCTAATCCACAGAATTTATATATTAATGAACTATTCAGGCCTCAGAATGAGTTAATCCAATTGCAATTATGACCCGAGCTTTGTTAGTCCATTAGGGCAGTAAACTATGAGCCTTAACAATAGGTAAGAATTAAACTTACGCCTAAGAAATCATTTGAACATTTCTGCAGCTAACGAGATTCCCAAATCCTGGATGTACAATTCTCAAATCAAATCAAACAGCAGAACTGCCAAACCAAAAAGCTATACCATCCAGAAACCCATCAGCTGAATTTGTGTTCTGTTTTGATACCTGCTAAAAAATGCATAACCATGATCTGAAGGGAAACATTTCGTCACGTTTCTACCATGTGGAATAAAAAGATGTTGATTACCCAGTTTCTCCTAGCTCAAATAAGGTTATAGCTTTTAAATTCTAATATGACTTTGTATTGCCTAAGGGGCCATTTGAAGAATGAAAAAGGAAGCTCATTTATGTTGTTGTTGGGACAAGAGCTTTTGGGGGAAGTAAAATTTCTAACCCTTTTTTTCTGACTCATCAGATGGCTATTCAAGGCTCTTTGTGACGAGATGATATCCCACCTTTCCAATTTAGATGTATGTTTTTTTCTGGCTCCTCGACAGAAAAGATTATGATGGCAACCAAGTTATATTTAATATTAATCTAAAATGGAAAATTTAACTTTATCTCCTTAAAAGCAGTATTATTTTTTTCACATTACTGGCTATAAACATTCTGAAATTTTTGTGCCCCATTTGAAAAATGTTTTCAGATTAATTTTGTATCTTTTTAATGGTATGGTGTGGAGAAAATGTAACCATACAATACTTTTAAAATGAATTGGTCACAAATGCTATCTATTATAATAAATATAATTATTTAGATTCAAAGAAAGATAATGGTTTCTATGAAGTCCTAACACAATTTATAATGATTTATGCTAACTATTATGGAAAACATATTCTTTTTTACTTTTAGGGATTAAACAATGTTATTGCTATAGATTTTGATTACAGAGAAGAATTCATCTATTGGATTGATTCTAGCCGACCCAATGGCAGCCGCATAAATAGAATGTGTTTAAATGGAAGTAACATTAAGGTAACTAATATTACAATGATGGGATTATTGAACATTACATTGGTATGATTGAACTGAATAGAAAACGTTATTTGATTATAATGATATTACTCATAGAATGTATTAGGTTGGTTTCAATTTCACATTTGTACAGTGTAGTTAATAAATACTTTAAGTATGAAATATGAGACTTTTTTATTCTTAGATTTCAGTACAACACTATTACTTGCAATAATATAACAATCAAATTGAATAAATAACATTAGGAACTTATTCACAGCCCTAGAAAATGTGATGGATGCTTTTGGTTGGAATGATTAGTGCCTGAGAGTCAATTGTGTTGATTTAAATAAAAGGGAAAGTTGAGTCAAAGAATTTGTAATTGAAAAAATTAAAGGTTAGAGTATAGGTTGAAATTATATCACTGTTAAAATTAACCTACTACAGATGGAAACAATTGAATGTTTTGTGTAAACTTATGAATGTTCAGATTAGACAGCTTTGCAATTCTGTCACAATTCTGTCACATGCAACCCATGTCACAATCTGGATATGAGCTACTTGCTACCATTTTTAGGTAATTCTGAGTTTTAAAATCAAATTATTTGTACTATATATATGCAGTAAAATGTATTTTAAAGAAGTTTTGGATTTCAGTGAATAAAATCCATCAATCAACTTTCTTGTAGCCATCTGTAAAATACAGAAATTTTTGGTGGAAGCAATTGATTTTAAAAATAAATACTCAAATCTGCGTATGCAGTGCTGAAACAACCAGTAAGTTGGGTTAAGGTGATTCAGGATAACTATATTTAATAATAGTTTGTATAATAAAATGTCACTATATCATAGTGATAAGTAGATTAACTCTAGCCAACCCAATTGCTAAATAAAAAAAAGTAAGTCCATTTTTTCTTTTATAATTTAATTTCTTGACAATTTATATAAAAACTGTGAATGTTACATTGCTCAAACTTGATCATATATTTTATTATACAACATTTAAAATTTTGGGTTACCTTTATATTTTTTGAAAATACTTTAATATTTTCCATTTCAATCTATTCATTGCTACTGTAAATCATGTCTTTACATAAGATTGCAAAATACATCTTTTTTCCTTTGAGATTACTAATTCACTGATTTTCATTTGAATAATCAGCCATGCCTATTTTCCAACTTTGGAATATGAAGGGAAGAAGAAGAAAAGATATCTTGCAACTCAACACAGGAGACTGATATTATTAATTGTTGCAAATATTCATATATTTACTTTTATTTGTAGCTTTATTATTGCTAACATTAGGAAAAAATGATAACTTTAAGAATCCATTAATGTATTCTTGTCTCTAACTATGTAACTACTGGCTTCCATACAGCTTGAAGTTTCAATTGTTTCTTTTATATAGTCCTAAAAGCACTGAGAACTCAGAAATACCAGTAACACAGATCAAGTATTTTTGACCATTTTATATGCATGCTTGTACATGCAAAACCCATATTTTCATTATATTTGGTATTAACATGGGTTAGAATTAATAACAGCAGTTGTATGAGTTATTTCAAAATACTCTCTGTATGTTCTTATTTGTGTTTTCTTCTGTCCTTGTAGTCATTTAAAAGAGGACAAGAGCAATTGGGAGAGTGGTAAACACTATTGATATCTCCTTAGAATCTACTGAGGAGAAATAATATCAACAAATCTTTGTGGGTATGTGTGTGTGAGATAGAATTTTGTCCCACATTTTAAGAGAATGAGTAAATAAACTCTAACAAAAATGTGAAAATGTGATCAACTGCTGCTCAGTTGGTCAACTTTTTATTCAGTTTTTCTTTTTGTTTGTTTTTCATAAACCCGTATGTAATTTCTGGGGGCCTGATTACATATTAGGTAATGTCTCACAGACAAGTAAGTAATATTATATTGTGGTCAATTGTTCTGTAACCTAAATTCCATTCCTAATGTTTAAATAGAATTCTGTATCTCTGTAAAAATCAGGAAGCAATTGTTCAGTTCTTATTCCAGGAATTTACACTGTTAACTTTTTTAATTCTTATTTTTTTAGATAGTGCATAACACAGCGGTCCCCAATGCACTTGCTGTCGATTGGATTGGAAAAAACCTCTATTGGTCTGACACAGAAAAAAGGATCATTGAAGTATCCAAACTCAATGGCTTGTACCCTACTATACTCGTTAGCAAAAGGCTGAAGTTTCCCAGGGACCTGTCTTTAGATCCTCGAGCTGGGTTTGTAATAAATGTTAAAAATCTCTAAGATTAAGACTGTGAATGACATCCACTGTGGTAAATCTAGTTCTATAGATCAATAATATGGAAACCCAATGTAAAATATAAATGTGTAGAAATTCTTAGTGAAAAATCAAAAACAGCAAAATGACTATCACCGTGAAAGACATAAGTTAAAAGGATTGGATTTTACAGCAACTGTTTTTTAAAAGTTTTAAACACAACTCCTTAAAACTGACAAAAAATGTATTGCAGAAATGAAGAAAACATATGGATTTCACTGGTTTTAGTGTTTTTAAATCTTGGAGGGAAGACAGACTAAGAACAAACTCTTAGGTCATCTTTTGCAGTGTTTGTGGTAGTCACAAATATGGATAATGTAATTCCTGCACCACTTTATAGCAGGAGACGTAAGCAGTATCCATAGATAGTAAATGACAAGGTGCATTATCAATGCCCTCAAGAAGAAAAATTAAGTGCAGATATTGGGGAATGTTCATGTTTTAGAGCTGTGTTTCATTTGCATTCTATTGTGAGAATGGAGAAAAGTCAAGTAAGCATCAAGGACAGCAGGCTGGAGATTTCTGATGAGGGATGAACGCATATTAAGGTGTCAAAGCTGTCTGGTGTATGTTTGCTAAATTCCTGTAGGTTATGACCATTATCATTCACTTTCAATTATGTTGTTTTGAAAGGTAGAGAACGCATGCCTTTTCTTTTCTTTCTTTTTTCTTTTGCACTATAATTTAGAATGATTACATATTCTGAAATGATCTTTGTAAAGTTCAACCTGCCCTACATACTTGTTAAAATAATAAATTTTAAGAAAGTTGGATGTTTTAAAATAGGACATATTCATGGTAGTAATTGTTAGGATAACTTTAGTGGTCTAATTATTCCTCTATCTAAATTAATTTCATTCATAAAATATGTTTCACCAAATCACTGCTTTTATCATACCACATGTAACAATTAGATTTTGCTTCTTGCTAATATATTGTATCTATGTTTTTTGGTCTCTCATGTTTATAATTGGCAAAGTGATAATGTTATAGTATATTTTGTAGCTAAATTTTAAACATTAATTTGGATAAATGCAGAACTTAATAGCAAAATATTTGTACTGTGAATGTATTTCTGTTTCCAAGGTAATGTGCACGTTTAAACTTTTCAGTATATAATTATGTAATCATTTTGTTACCTTTTAGGATATTTTCTTTACCATAGCAACAGACGGTTCAAAAGAGTGTCAATTTTAACTCAAACAGAATCACAAGAGAGTCTGTTTGTATAGATGTTTCAAGAAATAATGGCTAGATGTACTAAATTTGGCTATCATCTGTACTCATTCATAAGTATGTGACTATTTTAATTCCTTTGACATTTAATATTTTATCAGAAAATATTTATTTTTGAGTGTCCAAACTATTGTTCTCTTCTTCAGAATCAATATAGCTGACTTAGCTTCTCATTTCATGCTATTCTAGATGCTTCACTTTCGAATTAAAGAAGCAGTATTAATTTGATAATAGCAATCTTGTGGAATTTCCCATTGAAGAAAAAACTATGTCCTAGGCTAGTGAATGCAGGTGAATCTAGGTTTAAGTTTTATTTCTCTCACATTAGAGTTATTAGCCTATAAACTGAAAGCAGCCTTAAGTTATCATCAATATAAACCCAGCCATTAAAAGTGTAAATTAAAATAACCAAGTACTAAATTATTTTAGATGTTATAAATGACTCCCTTGATTTTATTTTTGGATAATGTTTGGATTATGATATGGATATGTTATACTATAACCAAAGAAGCAGATAGGAGGTGAATCTTTTTATGAAACAATTAAAGCCACTTATTTTAATAGATAAAATTTAATCACACTTTTTGTTCATGCTGTTTTTCTATTTCCCCAGAGTGAGACAATAGGCAACCTGGAATTTACCACTTAAGAGATGAGCTTCAGGCTGCAAATGCTACAACTGTAAAAAATATTGTGTAATTCTGCTTCAAAAATGACAGCTTAAATTATAAGATTATTTAATAAAAATGTAATTGAACTTTTCTATATCAGATTACCACTATGACTTGCATATGTTTTGAATATATCAATACTACTGACCCATTTCCTTGAAAAGTATGAGTTCTGTCCTGATATATAGTAAATGATAAAGCAAGGATTTGTTTAAGGGAGAAGAAGGATCATTGGGCTGTCTAATGTTATGAAGCAACTAAACTTTTAGAAGGTATTTGGGATTCCTTTCCATATTTTAATATTAATATGCTAATTATCACAATATTACTTTGGCTATAGAAGTTAGTAGGAACAATAAAGATGATGCAAGTAGACAGATCATCTTCCTAGCTGTTATATTTAAATTCATTTGAAATCCTAATTTTTCTCACAATTTTATCCTTATCATCCTGTTATCTGGTCTAGTTTGGGAATGAGTGTTCTAATTTATTATGAATTTGGGATAATTATAATAATTTGAATTTAGTATTTATAAAAATTATAATTTATGCAGAATATGTATAAGCATTTTAAAACAGAATAGGAAATATAACTAATGTTAAAACTGTGCTATGCATAATTTTATCTTTTTGGATAATTAAGATGTCACTTCAGTTAATCATAACAACAGATCATTATGATAAGACATTAAAGTGAATGTGTGATATTCCTAATTAACAGAAAACAAAGTCATCTACTCATTCATTTATTCAACTCATATTTCTTTAGCATTTAGCGTATACCCGGCATTGCTCTAGGTAGGAATGAGTATAAAAATAAAAGGCACGGTCCCTGTCTTCAAGTATTTCATACTCCAATAGATAGGCAGGTGAGTAAATAATCACAGGACAATGAAATAATTCATATGGTAGAGAAAATAGGAAATATCCCTATCTCAACTGGAATCAGGGAAAACTTCATGGACAATAATGATAGAGTAAGAAGTAGCCAGGTGATGTGCTGCACTTTCAGGGTGGGAGATATTTCCAGCAAACACAGGCTCTCTGAGAAAGCACGGACACAGAGAAGAACATGGCTCATACAATAAATTGCAAGGAACATATATGATTGGAATATTTTAACCACATACCATTGTGGAACCAGTTTACAGAATAAAAGGGAAAAATAAATCAAAACACAACAGAATGACAACAAAAAACAAACAAGCCTTATAAGGTTTCTGGTTTGGGTGAATAGGTAAATAGAGGAGTGATGTTCCCAGAATATGGGGAATGCAGGAAATAGGCAGATACAAGAAAGGGAGATGATCAGTTTGTAGACCTATTGGGAATGGACATTCCCATATAATAATAATTATAATGAAGGTAACAACCAATCCTGTTGTATTTTGTGAATTAGAAAACTTTCTCCTAGTTTTATCATTTTAGATACATTTACTGTTTACCTTGAGTCTCTGAGAAAGATAGGATTATGTTTATTACTTTCCTTACAGTATAGATAAGAACATTCAACTAAACTAAGTGAATTATTCAGAATCGTTTAGTGGTAAAATATTAAACTGAGAATTTTACCCAATTTTTAAGCTTTAGTCCAATATTTTCCCTATAATATCACATTACCTTTTCCAGCAACAAAATAATCTTGGATCATGAGAATGTTTATCAAGAACCATCTGAACAAGGGATAAAGAAAAAAGAACCCCAAGTCCTGTACTTTTTTTCATGTTGACAATAGTCTTTTAAAAAAAATTTAAATTAGTACAAGTGATATGAGGTTTTGAAAATAAAGAAAACTGCCTAAATTATTACAAGCATGCCTTGTATTTGAAGCTATATTTTAATGTATTTTTCTTTTCTAATAGTCTATTAGCAAATTTGTAAGAAAATAATAGTGTTACTTTACATTTGAAATATATATTAATGAAAATATGCAAAGAACATCTTACATACTCAGTATTTGTATTTATTATTGACAATATAGATAATGATAACACAAATAAATGAGGTAAGACTCTAAGTAACAATCCCTAATCATGTCTACGTGGTCACGCATACATAAAATTTAATATTACATCACTATTTTTAGTGTAAATGTTTATCTTTCCATCTGGAAAGTGAATTCCTTTAGCACAAAAGCCATGTCTTAATCATTGTGCCTAACAGAGACTGTTAAATTAACTGTTGTAGAAAATAATAAATGGGTAACTGGATGTACAAAGAGCATGGGATTATAGCTACAGGGACATTGTACCTGCACCTATGCACAAACCAATTCACTGGTATGTAAATAACCTGCATGTTTCAAAGTGAAGAGTCATAAGGGAACATTTGTTGTGATGAAATGAAAGGTATACCAGGGTGAAAACTCAGTTTCTGATTTCTGTGGGGGAAACACAGAAATATTTCATTAAACTATACAGTCACATAAGAAAAAAATTTTTTTCTACCAATTTTTAAATCTATCCTAACAGCAGATTTCAATATTCCCATATTTAGGCAAAAACAGAGAATGAATATAAATGATTAATTTTAAATTCAAAATCGGAAATAATTGTAGGTAGAAGAAGCTTCTCTACATTTATTATCTGAGTTAAAAAAAAAAGGTAAAAGCTAGAAGAGTTCTATTTAATTAATTTTAAAGTTCTATTTTTATTTAATTATAAAAGACATCCCAAAACCTGTTGTTATGGCTATAAGCAGACTTTTTTAATATGTGTATACTGGATTATAACTTGCAGAATAGCTACTCTTCGGAGCTTAAATTTTTTATGTGTGTTCTTGAGTAAACATTGCATATTATCTGGGTGCAATTTTGAACTCTTCTTTCAACATTTTCACTAAAGTTTTCATTTTCAGCTTTAGTTATTATAACTACAACAAATTTTACACATAGATAATTTTTTAGGGATTACGTTTCAAGAAGTTAAAATTATCATTATGTTTAGTGCAGGCCTCTTAACAAATTTGAAAAGTATAGCAATCAGGCTTAAGTATGGAAAAGAAATGATATTTAGTCATAAGAAGTTAGCTACCTCTTAGTGAGAGACACACAATAAATCCTGTGTTTATGAAGGCTTCTGCTTACCTGAGTACAGTTAAACCTTACGTTTCTTCAATGTAGTAGAATATTTTCATAATATTCTTCTGATTGATAAGTACTTAAATAAGCAAATAACATGCAATAACATACATAAAATCCAGGCAAACCATGTCATAATATACATACAATCCAGATGCAACAAGTAACCTAATAGGTGGGTATTACTAAACTAAAAAAAATTAATGCTCATATTCCATACCTAGGACAGAGTAGTAGCTAATATTTGTTGAACACTTGCTACATTCTTATCAATGTCCTAAGTTTGTTCCATATATTTTCTAATTTACTACTCACAGTGACCCTATGAGAAAAAACTATAATTACCTTTTTTCTACGTAAGATTTAATCTAGGCTTATGGAATCAAATTAAAGCTTCCAGTTTCACGCAGCTGGTAATGAGAGGACCTGGGACTTGAACCCAAATAATCTGTTTCTAGGATTTGTTTGCTTTAGAGTTATATAGCGCTTATTACAGAAGAAAGTCTACAAATCTACCAGCAACTTGAATCCTTGTTCCAATTGTATCACTATCATAATAGACAAAGCACATAACGTTTTATGATCTCAGTTTATCCGTGAAGGCATTAAGCTACATAAGCTAAAGTGAATTAAAATATTTGATTAAGTTATATTAATACTTTGTCTTAAAATTTGAAAGAAATAAAAGATCATTATTCTTAAGAATTTTATAAGCTAGTTATGAAGATAAGATTTAGCTTCAAAGAACTATTAGTAAGCACAAGATTTCTTTCATGCTATCCTCTATCTAGGTAAAATTATCATTCACTCTTTAGTACCTCCATAGGAAAATAGTTTTAGTCTAATACACTTTATTTTTTTCATTTGTTTTACATCCATCGCTACCGAATCCACTGAGTGATCTTTGAAGGAAAAAGTCGTATCTTTTTACCTCTATGTTCCCATTATTTTGAGTTATGTGCTACATATTATGGCTTCTGTTAATCATTGTTTCAAAATGTGGTTTGCTATCCACTTAAGAATGTCTTTGTGGCTTAGAGATGTTCCACCACTGGCTTATGGAGTTCAGTTCACTGATTATGAGGCCTCGGAACCTACCTCATTACTATGTATGAATTCCCATGTGCATAACAATATGTATTGCTCAATTACACAGGTAATAAAGAAAAAAAAATTCTGTAGACCAGAAAGGGGTAAAGGACAGCTTCCCAAAGTGTATTTCCTGGTGCAGTAATCCTGAGAACTGGTTTAGGAAAATCCAATCTGTCACCCAAAACTATCTGACATAAAAAGGGAAACTACAGCTCCTCTTGGAGAATCACGATGCCATTTAGCATATTGAAGGCTCTGAGAAGCCATCAAATAAAAAAGATAATGTTTACTTTGTTTAATAAAGGGTTTTTCATATATATTTGATTTTGTCACCTACCTTGAAAATGCGAACTAATACTAACCAAGGAAAAACTTGTGAAGAGCAGAGGGGACAGGGTGAATTATGTCTGAGAGAAAATGTCAATGTAATAGAAGAGGCGTGAACAAAGCAAATGATATGATAAAAGCATAGAAGTGAACATGTGAGACTGTAACTAAAAACTCTGACTAGAGCTAAATTTCATACATTCAAGAGTGGGGAGGAATTTGGGGAAGTGCATTTGAGCCAACAGTGGAGGACTTTTATGCCAGGGACAGAATTTCAGACGTGGAACTCTCACCAAACTTACTGAGAATGACGTGACAGACGTGGGACTCTGTGAAAGATGCCTTTTCTCTTCTTGATGTCTTGATTCACGATATTGATCAGATTATCAGATAAAAAAGTTCATGATACAGATAAAAATTTAGAATTGCAATTATACAGAAGTTACACTATTCGAAATTTGTAATTTACCTAATGACTTAAAAACATTATTACTCACATTCAATAATTTTCAATACTTTTGTTGACAGCATTTATGGAGAAAAAACTCTTTTTCACTTTTGGGATATTTTAATTGCAAGTATAAGCACATGTAGAGTAAGTGGCTAAATATAAATATGAAAACTATCTTTAATTAAACCAATTTACATATTTTTTAATGTTACAGAAATCATTGAAATGCTACTTTTAAAGTTTTATTTTCTTATATTCAATTTTAAAGACATAACACGATGGATGGAGCACAAATAAATTTAATCATATCTAATATTCATGAGGGAAGCTAGTATATCACACTTAATAGAAAAAAATTAATATGTTAATATTGCCACGATATGGGGTCAGTAAGGCAAGGAGGAATGTTATGATTTATTTCAACACAGTAAAATACCTTTTCATTTTTACTTCTTTCTTATTCAGTTTCTTCCTTAATATGGACAAGATGTATATATAGAATATTTCTGATTCAGTTTCTTCCTTAGTATAGACAAGTATAGGCAAGATGCTCCTCCATAAATTTATTTGAGAGGAATAGATTATGTGTTTTCCTGGTAGATGTTTTTCAATGACATAGGTTCATATTTTAAAAGAAAAGCATTCTAAACATAATTCAAGATTTAGAGAAACAGAACATCATTTTCTAAGGGGCTTGGCATCTATTAATGTTATTACTCGGTGATTTGAGATTTTGAAAATATGTTTAGAATTAATATAGTCACATAGAAGCATTGGTAGCAATTCCAGTATTGCCCTATGTAATGTTGAATTGGTATTTCCAGACTCAAGTTTGTTTTAGGTTTTGACTCTCAGAGCTCTTTGAATCTCTGTTCACAAAATTCTACCTTTTGTTTTGTCGTTGTTGGAAATATATTTCTCCTTTTAAGCTCCCTGCTTACTTAGTACTTCAATGATATTTTAGCTATCAAAGAACTTTTTTATTAATACTTTTATTTATATCCATAAGGCGTCAACACAAAAAAAATGCACGTGTTCTTTACAATGATTATGTAGGTTAGCCCTGTATTTGATAAGTATTTTTTCCTGAAAACTCTTATTTCTTTTTTAGTTTGTGGTTAAAATATCTAGACATAATTATCTGTTAGAATTCATCAGAAAAAAATTTCCTTTAAAGAACATTTTACATTTAAATCAAATATACCAGTTTTTAAACTATGTAGAATAATTTTTGTGTCAAATTATTTTAATTATACATCTTCCAAATCTGAAGAATTAATTGTCAAGGATTATGCTTCTCAAAAAGGAAAATTAAGTCTAGAAAAATCTAATTGGTTTAATGGATTTTAATTTCAGAGTTGGAATGTGAAAAGGATATTAAAGATCCTCTAACTCAAGTCTTTAGTTATATAGATAAGAAAACATATCCAAAAAATAAAATGACTTTTTCTACTTGGAGGAAAAAAAAAACCAAACATCTTAATTAAAGATAAATTTCTAAGTAATCTGTAACTTATACATTATTTACATTTTATGGGGTACAATGTTATGTATTTAACTCAACCTAATTACATAGTTAATAGTATGATTATGATTAACTATTTAATCATAATTTTTATTAATACCTATAATACCAAGTTATTACCTGCAACTATATGGATACATATGTATTATCAATATCACTTTCTTTATTTTACTCTTAGTTCCCCCACACCTGAAATGTCTGACTTTAGAACTCTATGAACATAATTTAAATTAATGCCGTCTAGAACTTTCTGTGATTATGGGATTAATCTATATTTATGCTTTTGAGTATAATGTCTGCTAGACACATGTGGTTATTAGCACTTGAAATATGACCAGTGTGACTGAGGAACAATTCATTTCATTTCATTTTATTTGATTTTAATTAGTTTAAACTTAAATAGTGATAATTTAAATAGCTTAAGTTTAAGCTTAAACTTAAATAGCCTTGGCTAGTTGCTACCACATTGAACAATGTGTATTCAAATAAATGAAATGTACATCTCCATGATTCCTTCTGAATTCTTATAGATTAAGAAAAATATATACATATTAGTGATAATTTTATTCCTCCGACATTTTAGGTGCTTTTTGAAAGTTTACATCTGTTAGTTTTGGACATCTATAATTTGTTAACACTTGTAAAAATATATTGTTATATATATGAATTAGTACACTAAAAAGAAACATATGTTTAAAATTATGCACCTATTTTAAATCATACGAGATGTTTAATAAAAAATCATAAGAAATTTTGCATCATAGTATGTCTATTAAAAGCTACAATTCAGAGAGATACCAAGAATTAATTTGAGAATAGTTGAGCAAAAAAGTGAAATATCCTATGATATATGACTCCTGGAGTATCTATAAACAAAATGGTTATTGATTTTCTTTCCTAGGTATTTGTATTGGATTGACTGCTGTGAGTATCCTCACATTGGCCGTGTTGGAATGGATGGAACCAATCAGAGTATTGTCATAGAAACCAAGATTTCTAGGCCTATGGCACTAACTATAGATTATGTCAACCACAGACTTTACTGGGCTGATGAAAATCACATTGAATTTAGCAACATGGATGGATCTCATAGACACAAAGGTTGGTCCAGTAGCATAAATGATTCAGTATTTTACCAGTACATGAAATATTAATTTTAAAAATATGTATTTTTATTTTTATGCTTTCTCTCATCAAACACATTTTTTAGTTTAAGGTTACATTATTATATTCCTTTGTGACAATATTGGTAAATAAATTTGATATTTTTATTCAGAAATTTTATAATTTATGCATTAAATCATTTTCACACTGTCAATGTGTCCTTTAATTGTATTTTTCTAAATAGTTTTTCTAATAAATGGTAATAGTTTCATAAATTAATATGTACATGTATTTTAACTGAATTGGAATAGAAGGATATTTGCTTGTAAACATTAGGCTATTATTTTAATCTGGTAGAATTTGAGTTTTCTTAAAAACAGAATAAAATGTTCTCTACAGATAATGAAAATATTACTTGAAAGTTATAAATTAAGCTATATATAATACTTGATTAAAGTTATTGTTATCTAATCAACAGCAACAACACAAATTAACATGAAAAGTAGCTTTCAAAAATAGTGTAACACTCAACACTCAGAAAATAACGTTTATATGAATGAATATAAAATTCTATGGGTACTTTGTTTTTCTATTTTTTTAATTCTTAGTAGATTAAAAAAAACCTCTAAGTATAAAACAAATGAGTGAAAGAATTAGATATAGAGAAAGGTAACCCTAAAATTATACATGGGGGGAAGGTTTATTAAAGAAAAAAACTGAGAATGAGGGAAATAAGAAAAGTGACAGAAAAGGACATAATAGAGAAAAAGTGAGGTATAAATAAACACGATGTGGATAGAGCAGAAACCACAAATGATTCAACTGAATCGTCAAACATTTCAGATGCAAGCAGTTTTTTTAAAAATATATTTTTCCTTGAATGAAGAAGGGAGATGAATTTTTATTGATCTTTAGTAACCTGATGTCACTTTTGTTATCAGGTGATTTTATTTACAAACATCTCTTAAAATACAGCTTTCAAAGAGAGGTATCAAATAAAGCCCTATATGTTAGTATGGTTTAACTTGACAGATTGCTTTCTTCTCTGACACTAAGTTTAGGACAAAAAACCCCTGGGGGAGGAGGGAAGGAGAAATAGTAAGTGAGAGAAGATTATTGTTAATCATTAGGTGAGACCCTGCAAACTCATGCCAGCATAGAGTTTTTAGAAGGATGAAGCCAATTAGTTTAAAATGAAAATAAGTAAATAAAACAGAGGTAAATAGCACTGAAGTCTCACAATTTTGTAATTTTACCTATTTCCTTCTCAGTTAACATTTAAACAGAGACATTCTTCTAGCTAGAAATGCTGACAGGAAATTTTTAGAGGTGCTATTTTAAGGGTAAGAACATGGAAGTACAAGAAATGTAGTTAGGTGAGTCATTTACTTAGGTGTTGAAATTCCAGTGATGGAGATAAAAAACTCATCAGGATGCAATTTAAGTGAAGAATTACAGATCATTTTAAGGTATTAATTACAGCAAAATTAATGTTGGCAAACCAAAATCACACTTAGCATTTAGAAGCTATATCCCCTCCCAAAGAATCAACAATGAGATATCCTTCCTCATTCTTGAATGATATAATTGAAAGTTTTATTATGGCAATTTGTATTTTCCCTATGTAACCATGAATCTGTCCATTTTTAGCATCCATATCAAATGATAGGTAGTTGTTAAGGTATTAGTTTGTGATCAAATTTCACCGTCCAGTAAAATTGAATACAGATTTAAGTTAGGTTAATATCTAAAAACATATTATAGCATCAAATATTTGCCTATTTATCATTTGAGTCTTTGATGTTTGAATAACAAAAATTATTTTTAAAGTGCTAGGTCTATTGGAAACTATTGATTCCATCTTCTACTTATTATTTAAAAATTATGTCACATATATGGTGATTAATACTTTGAAAAACTTAATACAAAATTAAATGCATATAAACAAAGTATCTTTCAGTCATGGTACCGGTGGTGACTTTGGGTAGGGGGACGTATATAGCAGGGAAAAATGGTACTGAATTTATTAAATAGTAAAATATTTAGCTGAAAGATAGTTTAGTATAATGTTATTAAAAATTTTAAATTTGGTTTTGAAAATACCTTGAGGCTCAAGTGGGAAGAAAAGGAAAGTTAAAGAGTTTCAGCCTTCAAAAATATTTTCTCCTGAAGGCTTTCTAAGAAATACTAATGAAAAATTCATTAAGTGCCTTATCAGGCATCTGCCAATACCCGAATGCAGGCCAATAATTACCTGGTAGTTACTAATGAGGTACTAATTATAGCCAATCTGAATTATGCCAATTCCACAGCCAATGAAAGAAAGGACTATTAATTTACCATGTTTGTAAGGAGGAATTGGATTATTCTACTCCTTGCCTTTGCCCCATAAGACATAGCAAATGCTGCTGCTTTCTAGTTGCATATTTGCAGGTGGAAAACAAGACTTTTTATATCAATAATTTTGTATTAGCTTAGTCACTAACCTCTTTGTTTTCTTAACCAGATCAGTGTTATTCTCATGTGTTTTATTTATGAAAACTGGAGGCTGAGCTCATCTGAAACATGAGCTTCTGGGACATATCAGTCTTGACAAAGTAATCTGAGAATATGAAAAGTGTATGAGAAATTTTGGAATAATGGCTCTTCACATGAACGAAATTTTAATAATGGAAAGAAGTCAGCCCTTGAACAGGGCTTTCTGGTCTAGAAAGGTTTTTTCACCCCAAAACATTCTGATGTAAACCGCAGAATAATTCCACAAATGAAGCATTATTTTATATTTGCCTTGCACAAGAACCTCTGAAGTTTCTATATTCTATGACTTAAACAAAAGTTCAGATTATAACCAAGACGCATATGCCTTGAAGTTTGCTCTAGAAATTCCATCCTTATTTCTCTGCTACCTCCTCTTCCCCAGTTCACCCTCCTACCAAATCCAAACATCACCTTGAAAAATTAAACCAAAAAATCGAAATACATTAGTAAATTTACTAGTTTAGGAACATTTGAATACAATCTTAATCACATAAACCTTGTTCTAATCTCTCTTGATATATAGATCATTCTACTGGTTTTCACTAAAATAAAATAATATGACACAATGTAATAATAATATAATACAATAAAATATATACTACTGGATGCCTAAGTCAGATAGTTTATTTTAAATTACATCATTGGTTCATTTTTTTTTTCGTTTCTCTGATTTCTTCCCTTTAGCTCTGCCCATTCATTCATTCATTCAACATTTACAGACCCGTCTTTCTGTGTCATACATTATGCTAGGCCCTGGTGTAATAAAGATGAATAATTCCCTGTCTTCAAAGCACAGCCCAAAGGGAAAAACTGATATGCAGGTAAACACATAAATTAGATTGGGGTTAGAGGCATATGGAAATACTGCAAAAGTGTGGGCAGGAAAAGCCTTCGCTGAGGTGAGGAGATCTTTGAGCAGTCTGAAAGATGGAGCAAAACCTCTCCATATAAGGAAAACATAGGAAGGATTCTTCACACAGAGGGAACAGCATGTGCCAAAATGTAACAGAGTCTTGAAACAGCACGGGGTTTACACAATTTGGCTATGACTGGAAGTCATATAAGAGGGAGATAATGGCACAAGATGAACAAGAGCAAATTGGGGCCAGATTGTAACAAGGCTTGTATGCTAAGTAATTTGGAATTTATCCTCTAGGTTATAGGAAGCCATTGATGGCGTTTAGTTGATAGAATACTGTTATTAAATTTGACAACATCATGGAAAACGAAAGACCCTAGAAGGGCAACCAATTTAGAAACTGCTAAAATATTTTAGGAGAAAATGTGTGAGGTGATTATAGCTACGAGAATGGGGATACAATGTGAGATTCAATAGTTACTTAGCAGACAAAACAGGAGAGATCTGTAAAAGCTTAAAATAGCAGAAATATTGGTAGTTGAGTTATAACTATCAAGTGAATGATTTATATTATTATCCAGTTAGCTAGGGGAAAATAACTTCAACTTGGATGATGTATTTGTTACATATCCATTTGCACATTTTTTTATAAGAATTGAAAGTACTAAACTAGGCTAGACATTCAATAAAAATTTCTAAATTACAAAGCTTCATTTTGATAACAGATGCATGGATTTTAACATGTTCAGGAAAAGAGGATGTGGTTAAGCATCCTCTATAGCGTCTTTCCCTAAAAAGTATTTAAAACACCTGACACTTTACCTAGAATAAAGATTGCAAATGAGTAACACTCTTTTCACCTACTTTCTCTTTAAATATGTAAATAGATCCAAAGAGAGACTTGGCAATTGGAGAAAGGTCTCCTTCAGATAGAAATGTTCAGTCTCTAAATATATTGTTATACAAAAACAGGATGATTCCAAATATATGAATGATGATACTCTTCTTGGAGGTCCGTATATTTGGGACTGATCCCTACCATTCTGAAACCACAACCATTTTCAAAGAATTTTGGGCTTTGATTTTGGATAAGAAGCAATAAACCATTGCTGGAGTACAGATCTTTAAATGAAAGGATCACCTTGAGCTGGAGAAAGCAAACTTTTAGGATCTCAAAAGAAGAGTGGAGAACCTAAGGATCATGGATGGGTTGGAGTGGGATCCGCTGCTAATTTGCTTATTCACCCAGAACAGTAAGCTTAATTTCCCTGGACCTCAATTGCCTCATCTGCAGAAAGAGGATGCTGGAAAAAATGACATGAAAGGGAATTTTAGAACTAAAATTTTAAGCCTCCAGTTAAGTGGATAAAACAAAATTGTTGCAATCTTTGCCATATCCCCAGGTTTTAATCTCAGTCTTCTTCAATTTAAGCATGAGAGAGGTTCGAAATCTGTAATAATCAAACGTTTCCTCATTTAGCCTTGATGAAACAAACTGTTAAATTGCAGATGCAATCCCCAGTTTTCCCTGAGTATTATCATAAAAGTTATTGCCATCTTTTAAAGTTGGACATTTGTGAACTGATCAAATAAATCAATGAGGGAAGAGAAAACTATATTCTTCAGTCTTACATTATATTAGATGTTTTACACATATAACTTTTTTCTTTCGATGGAAATTTTCTTGGCCTACTACTGAGGTTCCAAGAACTGCAGCCATTCATCCTCTTATAAACATATATTTTTATTAGAAGGCTACTGTATGCAAGGGACTGTGCTTGATCCAAAGCATGCCCTTTTAGTCATTTCATCCACCAATGCTATGCAATTAAGTACTATTAAGGCTACTTTTTCAGCAAAGAAATAGGTTCAAAGGGATTATCAAGTAATTTGTCTAAAGCTAATAGGAGAATCAGAATTTGAAACCAGATCTACCTGGTTCCGGAATCTGCTTATTTTCCACTTTTTACACAGCTCCCTTGTTTTTAAGCAGATAATTGAAGACCGATACCTGTTTGTTACAGCTTCAAATAGCAATAGATACAACACTTGTGCTTAGGTTGCACACCTATACAAATAAAGGTGTACCCACCCATACCTGAAATCCTTCAGATTGATTTAAATAATGGACGTAGATAAATTGCATAAAATATAAGGAAAAAAGCCCTAAAAGTAAGCCACCAGAACATAATTACCATAAAGTGAAGCATATATCTCATCAGATCCAAATATTTCTGTTTCTTTGGGGGAGTAAAAAGAACAATAATCTCACTTAAAAATGTACACTCTGTGTCTTACTCTGTTTGCGCTGCTGTAATGAAATGTCATAGTCTGGTTAATTTATAAACAACAGAAATTTATTACTGAGTTTCAGGCTGGAAAGTCCAAGTTCAAGATGTCAGCAGATTCAGTGTCTGGTGGTCTGATAAGGGCTCATTCTCTACTTCATAGATTGTTGCTGGTTCTCACATGGCAGAAAGAGAAAGGCAGATCCTTTGAGCTTCTTTTATAAAGGTGCTAATCCCATTCATGAGGTTGGAGCTCTCATGATTAGTTACTTCCCAAAGACTCCAACTCTTAGTACTATAACATTGAGTATTAGGTTCTAAGATCTGAATTTGGATTGATGGGATGAGCACCAACATTCAGACATTTTGCCCCAGGGCCTCCAAAATTTATGTTCTTCTCACATGCAAATATTTATTTTATTCCAACAGTCCCCCAAATATTAACTTATTCTAGCATCAAGTCTAAAGTCCAGGATCTCATCTAAACATTATCAAAATTAGATATAAATGAAACTCAAGATATGATTCTTCCTGAGGCAGACTGCTCTCTAACTATGAATTTATGAAATCAAATATGTTATGTACTTCCAAAATATAGTGGTGTAATAGGCATAGAATTACCGTTTCCATTCCCCACCGGGAGAGATAGGAAAGAAGAAAGAGGTAATAGGTCCTGACCAAATCTAAAACTCAACAGGGAAAATATTAAATCTTGAGGCTCCAGAATAATCTTCTTTAAGTCTTGTTTTCTAGACACAGTGAGGCAGAAGTTGGACCCCAACATTTCCTAGGGGCCCCACCCCCATGGTATTTTTCTGTATAGACCATTTTGTAGCTCTCAGAGGTTGGAGTCTTGTGCCTGTGACTCTCCCTTGCTGCTTACAAGCCTGTGACTCTACCAGTTTGGGGGCTTGGGGGTGACTCCACCCCCACAGCTCTGCTGGACAATGCTCTCGTGGGGACTTTCTGAGGTGACCTCAATCCCATGGCTTCACCGTGCATTGCCCTAATGGGAATTCTCTGCTATGGTCCCACCTATGACAATTCTCTGCCTAGATCTCAAGGCTCTTTGATGCATTTTTTGAAATTTAGGTGGAGGCAGCCACATTCTTGCAGCTTGTATACTCTACACCCTGGTGGAATTGGATTATGAGAACTCTACTAAGGTTCACTATATGTGCCTTCCAAAGGGGCAGCGTGAGCCACATCTGGGCCTGCTTGAGCCACAACTAGGCTGGTTAAAGAGTGCTGCACTCAATGTAGGGAGAAGAACCTTGAAATTGTTCTGCTTCCAAGGCTCTAGCATTCTGGGCTTGTGATGGATAGGACAGATTTGAACATCTCCAAAATGCCTTCAAGGTCATTCTTCCATTGTTTCGATGAGTAGCACCAGGCTTCCACTGTCTGTCTTATCTCTTTATTAAATGCTTGGCCACACCCTTGGTGTTCTCATTCCAAAATGCTTTTTTTCATCCTTTACAAGATGGCCACCCTGAGAATTTCCCAAAGTTTTATTTCTACTTTCCTTTTGATCATAAATTCCACCTTTAATTTCTTTCTCTCTTTTCAAATTTTACCATAAGCAGTCAAGTGAAGCCAAGTAGCTCCTTTAACATTTTGCTTAGAGATTCCTTCTGTCAAATATCCTGTTCCATCACTAAGTCTTGTCTTCCACAAAACACTGAGTCACGAATACAATTCAATCTGTTTTTTTGCCACTTTATCACAAGGATTGCCTTTCCTCCAGTTTCCAGCAACATGTTCATCATTTCTATTTGAGACTTCAACAGAATAGCCTTTATTGTTCAAATTTTTACCAACATTCTGATCACAACAGTTTATGAAGTCTCTAAGAAGATTAAGGCTTTGTTTACAGCTTTCCTCTTCTTCTGAGCGCTCACCAGATTTGCTCTTTGGCTCTTTTCATGTCAATATACCGCAAAACTCTTCCAGCTTTTACCCATCACCCACTTCCAAAGCCACCTTCACATTTTTAGTCATTTGTTATAGCAACCTTCACACTTTTAAGTATCAATTTCTGTCTCAGTTTATTCAGGTTGTTGTCTGGTGAGGGCTCTGTCTGCTTCACAGATGCCTTCTTGCTGTGTCCTCACATGGTGGAAGGTGAAGGCAGTTCTCTGGAGCCTCTTTTATAAGCCCACTGATTCCATTCATGAGGCTAGAACCCTCATGAAAATCACTTCCCCAAATTCCCACCTTTTAATACTATTACATAAGATATTAGATTCCAACATATGAATTTGTGGGGGACACCAACATTCAGACTCTGTTTTAGTGGAATAGTTTAATGCCGGAGTTTGCTGTTTTAAAACTAACTACATCCCATGCATACAGGAAAACTTTTAAAACTTATTTGAAAATTCATGTCACAGATTTTCTGATATTTGAAAACTTCTCTCATTGATTTTATGCATTCCAAAAGTACAGCCTTTTCTGAGTGGATTATTTATAAAACACAAGTTACAAATATCTCCTAAAAACATTTAGCAATAACTTTGCATATCTGCCTTAAGTTAGAGATTTCTGTTTTCCGTTTGATGAAAAGAAAATTAAATTTTATAAAATTTTTCTTCTGACTACTTACATGAAATTAAACAAATTCAGATTTAGTTTTTCCCTTTTTCTGTTAGTTGTGTCATTGAACTTGAGATATCTTAGACAAGTATGTAGTATTTTGACAAATAAGAGGCTAATAATATTGTGTAAATAGTTACAGCAAAAGGACAAACTAAGAAAAATGTATATTTGACCTCAATTTTTAAGTTTTTTTATTCTAATAAATTGTCTTTTGAGAATACTCTTCCGAATATTACAAAATGATTTAACCTTGTGTTAAATCAGTCGGTCATGTGCATATTTTACCCAGCACATTGGAAAAATTGTTCTCTAACTGCTAATTTCTCTGAAGAGTAATAGTTGGTTATGAGTCTGAACTGTAGTTTATCACTGAACTTTCTTTTATTATGTGAATGAATTGTTTAAAATTTTATGCAATTATGGTGACTACAGCTCTTCATTTAAAGGATAAATATTTCTAGACCTTAGACCTGAAGAGCCTCATATTAAAGTGTCAATATTATACTCTAACTCTATTATTTGTTTATTGCTGTGGGAATCCAGTTGGTGTTGTGAGGGGCAGTTCTGTGTTAGATTTGAAAATCCAAACCATAACCCATGCAGTTAGTCTAATTAATGTTGGGAAAGGAATACAGATCTCAGCCTTCCACCAGTGAAATAGCACAAAATATATTTTAAAAGTTTGTTCTGAAGGGAAAAAATAAAAACACTGAAAAAGACAAAGGCAATATTTTGTGTTCATGTATCCTGAAATTCAATAGCTGTTACATTTGTGTTTTAGAAAATGTAGCTATCCACTGAAGCCCATCAAAAAGAAGGAGAAAAATCTAGTGAACACCTCTCACCTCCCCCCACCTCCACTATTTTACAATATTCTAGAGTGTTTCTTTCTTGGTAAGATATTGTATTTTAGTGCTTTTTAAAAAAATTTCTATCATTCACAGCCCATTACAAATAGTAGACTTCACAGGCTATGTTGTGCCAACAGTGGTGATGTGCTGTTGTTTACAATACAATAAAAGTTAATGGAAAGAAGAAAAATATAATTCAGATGCTATAGAAGTGTTTCTGCACCAGTAAAATAAATTGAAATTAACTACGACTTCTAAAAAGTCTTAGGATTTCAGTGTCAATCTTGCATTTCAATTTTGTCCCTTAAATAGGGCATGTTACATTACATTGGATGTATGTTTGAATAGATTTTTTTTTTTTTTTGCAAATGTTGTGTGTTCCACATATTTTTTAAAACAGGGACATTTTAAGTATTACTCTAGTTTGAGTTTTCAGTCATTTTCAGCAGCCTCATCCATTCCAAATATGAGGCAGTGGAGTATGCACAAAGGATCAGCAGATTAGAAATCAGTAGATTCACCTCATGTCTAGTAACTCTCTAATTTAGACACATTTGTTTGCTACACAGTTGTTCAGTGTTCTTATCCATAGAATAGAGCTTCTTTTTTCAGTGATTTTCTAACATTTTTTTTAACAGGAATTTGGCTGAGGTTGGAACTAAGGCAGAGGAGGACCTTACTATCAATTCCCTCACTCACTTCTACTTTTTGGTAGAACTACCTAGAACACATTTGAAAATGCTTGTAATATGTTACATTCTTCTTTATTTTTATTCCAGAAACAAATTTATAATTGCAGGAATGAGAAACAATCACATAATATATCCATGTAAATGACTCTACTTGATATCTATCCCAAAGGCAAAGTGCTTTTCAAAGGCTTCAGTTTTTATTAGGACTCTCTAACAAACACATTCCTTCTGCTTATGTGTGTTTGATATCATAACTATTATATTTAGTACTGACTGCAGGGCTCAGATTATCACATTTCCGAGTACCTGTGAAGGCTCGTAACACCAGCAGAAAGGCCTAGAAAGTTTCAAAGCAACAGGAATATATTTTTACCAAGTGCATGAAGCAATGTTGCTTTGTTTACTGCAGAGACTGGAGAGCAATGTCATCATACAAAGACATTTTTAAACAAAGACCAGCTTTCAAAATGAATGTACTATAATATTCACAGTCTGCTTCACAAAACTCACATTCATTAAACAAGAATATTCTTTTTAGATGTTAAATATAGAAATGGCCATACATGGCTTTCTATTATGAATAATTTAAATTAGATGAGAGAGGGGAAGGGATTAAACTGTATTAAATCTAATATTTCTAATCTATATAGAGAGTAAATATTATTTGAGCCGAGAATGTAGACAAAAAAAGAGAAGAAACACTAGAAAAGGATGGGCCATGAATGTTTTTAGCTTCTTAATAATGACTTAAATCTAAAGAAGATCTCTAAATACAGCAATAATTTCTCTACTTTGCCATCATGCATTACACTCACTTCAAAGAGTTATACTTTTGAGTATTTAGGTATAAACCACTACACTAAGATGGGGCACATAACTTTAGTTCGAACATTTGATCATTATCAGTACTCAAAAGGCAACCTGGTATAATAGACTCCCAAGTAGTGTGAGCTCAGATCTGCTGGGCACCATGACATGGTGCTAAATGGAGGAAATTTATCTTTCGTCCATGCAAAATCTCACCGAAGGACCACGGTATTTTTTATTGGAAAAATACATTTTCAATATTCTTTCATAATATTTGCAAATGTGTATGCCTTTTATTCCTGTCATTTTTTAATACTTTAATTGTCTTGAACGATGATTTTGGATCCTTTTGCCTTAAATTTTATTTATAATACTGTTTGCTACCATTAAGCAGGATTGCAGGCAAAATATTCATGGAGGTAAACATTAAATGGAATATTTTGTAGCTTCCTGTTGTAGGTTCTGAAGAAATAATTATTTTTTAAAAAGAACTTGCAAATAGTAACAGTGAAAGGGACATAATTATTGACAAAGAACAAATGTCCTTGGTCCTAAGATTATATAAAGTACAGTCTTTTTTGATGGAGTGTTTATAAAGCTCTGACTCAGCAGCCATTCTCTGAAGATTAGAGTACCCTGGCCATTCCCTGCCCCCTTTCTTGGTGACTCTTTACAAATGAGAAATCGTTATCCACCCACCCACTGACCACTATCATGAATCTTTCACTTTCTGTGTCATGGTAAACCACTTTGTACCATCATGTGAATTTTATTATCTGTTTACCAGCCTATGCATTTTTATAGAGTCTGTTTAATCTTACTTCATTTTTCAGTGCTAATTGTTTTTCTTTCTCATCTCTTTTTTTCTGCTTTTCATACTTTGCTACTTTAATTCATGCCCTAGTTTTTCTAAATATATTGTTGTACTTTTATAAGGATACCGGGGAAAACTATTAGTGAGCGTCCTGATCCTCTCTTCTGAAGACAGAGGACGTTTTAGTCATGTTAAATAGTTTGTACCATATTACCTAGGGGATGCATATCCCTGATGGTTTTTGATCGATAAGGAGCTGTGTTAGATGAAAAAACATGAAAAATATTAATTGAAGGTAGTTCTAGTTATCCTTCCTTTGTCTCTTTGCCCTGTTCCACATGCTAGAAAGCTGCAGACGTCTATGAACTGTATCACCCAGGCACGCAGGCTTTGCCTCCTGATGTCAAGTTGGATTTACTCCATGGATACATTGGGAGGACAATAGATGGTGGACAGAGAAAGAAGTCAGAATATTTATTCTTCTCTTTCCCTCACACCCAACCACAGTTATTAACAGTGACTGAGTTCATCCACCAATGGCCACTGCTCTCCTTGGGTGGCTGTTTTACTAAGCTACATTTTTCGCCAGCTTCTGGTAACAGACCTAGGAAAAAGCAACTCTTCATTGGTCCCTTAGCTATATCCACACCTCTGTAAATAATTCCTGTATTAAACTCTCTTCAATTATCATTCAAAGAAGTATTTCTATTTACTACAGCAAACTTGACTGATATCAAAGAGATTGGAAGGGATTAAAATAAGTAGAAAAGTTAGAATAATTTTGCAATATTTCAGGTGTGAAAGGATGTGAGTCTTTACTTGGAATAATGGGACAGAGAAAAATTTAAAAAGTGGGAGAATCTTAAAATATATTAAAAAGTAAAAGATAGTAGGTTTTAATATTTGATTTCTTATGCTTGTTAACAAAGTTTTAGAAGCTCAAACTTCCAAACATAGTCATTTGTAGACTGAGGTCCAAGTTGACCTTAATAGATCACTGATTGTTTAGATATTTCCTTTTAATCAATACATAAATTATTTATAACTCAAATAAATCAATTCTAAACTCAAGGTACTCTGCAATCTTGATTTCTTCATAAAATGATTATAGAATATGATGGTTGCATTCTATAGCTTTTCAGTTTTTACTTTTGATAATATCGCTAAAGCCTTCACAGTTATTTTTAAATGATAAATTATTGGAATTTGGGGGCATAAAGTAATATTTTAAAATAGGATTTAGATCCTTAAAGCAAATCTTGGAGGGAATATAAGGGAAAAATAGAGTATTACTAGAAAAATGCCTATCTTAGTACTAACCCAATGTACAAAGCCATGTCAAATCTGCCAGTATTTCAATGTCATATCCTCCCATAGAACCAACTATGGGATTTTTAATTCAGCAAAAGATGAGAATTGTGTTAACTGGTATATTTTGTTCCTAAATATTTAAAGAAGATTAATCAGAAATATAAAATTAGATTGATATTATCCAGGAATCTACTTGTTTAGCATGTTAAATGCTATCCAAAAAATGAATAATCAAGAGTATTTTAATAGACTATGTCTAGCTGTGAGACAACAAGTAAGTCAAAAACATGTTCTGGATGGCAACCTTTTCCATTTGTCGTAAGGACAAATGGAAAGCAAGATTGCATCCAGCTTTACTCAGAGGGAAAAACTCCACAAGGCAGTATTTCTTTGGTTTATTTTTTTACCAAATATGAACTCCTTTCTTCTGAAAGATATAGTCTATGAAAAAGAAATTAAGAACCTAGCTCTTGAGTGGAATGCTGAAAACAGTACAATAAATAATGCTGTTATACAGAATAGAGACCTAAATACAGTAAGCAGCTTTGAAATAGGCTTTAAATATATAATAAGTACCTGCTAAACTATGGCCCACACAGCAGTTCTGTTTTTTCCATCTTTTGTGTGTCTACTGAATACTCATAAATGAAAGATTTCTTAAATTTACTTTTTACATTTCTTATTTAATTAAACAAATGCAGTTTTATACAAGACAACTGGTCATATAATTTTTCTCTTAAAAAGGATAGACATCACCATTTTGAGGAAACATTGACTCCTTTTTCCCTAAAGTTAATTAACCACTTCTCAGTCAGAGTTCGTTTCTTACATGCTATCCTTGTACCCTCACATTTCGTGTTTAAATTTTGTCAGCTCCACTTACTGCCCATCTTAGTGTATTTTCTGCTGCTATAACAGAATACCGCAGACTGGCTAATTTATAATGAAAATTTATTTGTCTCATGATTCTGGAGCTGAGAAACACAAGAGTGTGGTTTGGTCATCTGACAAGTTTCTTACCATGACTGAACGACATCACATGGCCAGAGAGCATGCTCAAAACAGGGCAAGAGCACATAAAAGACAGAGACAAAGGGGCCAAACTCCTACAATAGCTAACCCATCCCCATTGTAATGGCATTAACTTATTATAAGGCCCAGGCCCTCATGAACTAATCACCTGCTAAAGGCCCTGCTCTAATACTGTTACAGTTGTGATTAGGTTTCCAACACATGAACTTTTGGGGGACACATTCAACTCACAGCATTGTCAAATTACATTACAATAGATCTTTCTTGTTGTAATACACATAAACATGTATTCATATATACATACATATGTATAACAAAAATAGACAACCACAAATAAACAAATTTGTCATCATTCAGAATAAGGAAAGTTTCTTGTACCAAAATATATTCTCCTTTGGGTCAGAACATCTTCTTATTTAATCTCAAGGGTTGAACTCTTCATATACTGATGGAAAAATAAACACAACATTCACTTATTTGTACTTATCATTTAGCAGTTGATATATCGCAATTTTTTCACAGAAGCTTGAGCAGATAATCAATTAACTCTTGTTGAAGAGATTTAGATCGAAAGAGGAAATGAAGCATACCACCAAGTTAGGAGCTAAATTCCCAAAAAGGCGATATGTGAAGATTTTTCATCTGTTTTAATTTTTTTTCATTTTGCTTAATTTCCATTAATATAGCTTGTGATATTAAGAAGATAGTCACCATCTCTTAGAAGACTAGCTTCATATAGTCAGTATAGAGTTAAATGTATGGGACTAAGTTTTCCCTTGTTAATACAAGTTGATGTTTTTACTTTTTTTCCCTACAGCAAATACTTTGGTAGTTGTGTTTAATATTATTTGGGAAGTGAGCACATTTGCCAAATGAGCGAGACTGGAGTGGGATTATAGAGCTACTAGTGACTGTCCTGATCTTTACTGCCATTGTCAAACAAGGAATTGAATCAAACAGATGGTCACTTTAGGCAAATAGACTAATTTTCTTTACTTTGTCCTGACTTTTCTACATGTTCTGTACATTCAGCTATGTGCCATCTTTATTCTGAAATAATAGTTCACCTTTCTGATCCTCATAAATGTTTAGTATTTATTTGATAACAGAAGTTTCTGTGATCACTACTTAATACTTGTCTAGTACTTAACTTGTCCCATGTCTGGAAATCATATATTATGCAATTGCAATCAAGTAATTAAACAATCTGACTTTCATATGGAATTTATGAAATTAGCACCATTGCTTTACATACTCTACAAAACTGGCTTTCTTAAAAGCAGTGCTAGGATGCTAAAGTGACTAAGAACTCAGCAGCCAGAGGAGCTAAGATTTAAATACCAGTACTCTCATTTACTACTGTTTCCATACCTCCTTTACTTAAGTTTTCCAGATCTTAGTTTCCTCATCTGCAAAATAAAGTCTTCTGCTGCACAACAGTTGTTGATAGTATTAAATGAAACAAGGTGAATAAAAAAGCAAAATTGCCTCTCCTATCCATTGAGAACCACAAGCCTGGTTCTAGAGAACCCCAGTGCTTAATAAATATCAGCTATAGTTACTGCTGAATAGTTAAAAAAAAAAAAAAAAGATTGCTACTTTTGAAATGCTAATTGGTAAATTCTTACAATAAATACGTTTTTTCACAAAAGTTATTTGACTCTGTGGACTGAGATTTTTGGAAGTGATGATTAATTTCTTTAAGCCCAGAGCTTTTTTTTTTTTTTTTTTTTTTTTTGAGACAGAGTCTCACTGTGTTGCCTGGGCTAGAGTGCCGTGGCGTCATCCTAGCTCACAGCAACCTCAAATTTCTGGACTCAAGCGATCCTCCTGCCTCAGCCTCCCGAGTAGCTGGGACTACAGGCATGCTCGGCTAATTTTTTCTATATATTTTTAGTTGTCCAATTAATTTTTTTCTATTTTTAGTAGAGACAGGGTCTCGCTCTTGCTCAGGCTGGTTTCAAACTCCTGAGCTCAAACAATCCGCCCGCCTCCATCTCCCAGAGAGCAAGGATTACAGGCGTGAGCCACCGCGCCTGGCCTAAACCCAGAGTTAATGATATAATTCCTTCATTTGCATCTAGAGAGATCCAAATTAAATGTTTCTGAGTCTTTCAATATTTTATTTGAATTTTTATTTTATCTGAAAATTTCCAAACCTATTTCTATGGTGAAAGACTCATAATGATCATCCATCAGCAAGATTTAACCAGTTGTTAACATTTTGCTACATGTATCTTGTTTCTTTAGAATGAATTTATACAGCCAACAGTAGAGGGTGGGAATAGTTTGTATAAATAGCTCAGACCTGATAGTCTACTATCGTAGACTATTCTTTTCACTCTCCTTTCCAATACCACTTATTTTAGTCATGGTCTCCACGTCTACGAGAGTACACAGATAATTAACTTGTGTGCAAATCTGGATTTTTGCATCAAAATTGAAAACATCTAAAGCATGCACATCCGATTTTTTTTACATCCTTCACATGCATAATATCTGCTCTGAGATGAATTTCTGGCTAGATGATATTGATAGTAGTCAATGATTTAACATATCATCTATTTTGAGGATTTTCATTTTAATTCTTTTATTTCTGTGTTTCTGAGTCATAGTGAATTCTCTGATCACATTTGGCCTATCTGAATAAAAATAACAAATCAATAGATTTAAAATGTCTTCTTTTAGTTGACGATTTACCCAGCATTTTAAAAATAAGACTATAAACTTTTCTAGAAAGAATACATTTTATTTGAAACTCTAATAGTTTTTCAGTTACTGCTGCATGACGAATATGCCAGACTTTAATTCTCAATCATTAAAATCTAATTAATGAAAAAGTACCTATTATTGGAAGTACAGTACATTTTGTTCATTACCAGACTTTTTCTCAGAACTTCTAAAAGTATATCTGAAAATTAATACAGAGAAATATACAAATGTTTGTACAAGTTAGGAAGTTTTCATTTTCTCAATTGATTATTTAACAAGTTTGAGAAACTAGAAGCACAAAGAAAACTCTCACTATTTAAAATTATTTAACTCCCAACCACCAGATTTCTTATATCTTATTTGCCTGATAGGACCCTAGAATCTCTTGAAAGAATAATTCGCATTTGTGAGGTGCAAACTACTGTTTACATTTAACCAGAAATTATAATTATAAAACAATTTAAATCTGCATCTGAACAGTTTTATGACTGTTAAGTCTGCTATCCACCATACTTATTTCCTCTACCCCATCCCGGTTCATCTTTTCAGTAAAAGTGCTCATAAAATCTCAATGACTAAAATGGTTTATAGTAGTTTTATAGTCACTTTATTTCAGGTAGTAGACATATTTCATCCTGGATATATAATTTAGTCATTTTAAATGTGGGGAAAAGCAGGACAATGACCTTTAGATTTAGGTCTTAAGAACAACCTGATGGATATTTGCGTGTGTATATATACATATACAATATATATATATATATATATATACACACACATCAATTGTTAATTTTAAAATGTTGGATGTTATTTGTTTCTGGTGAAGCAGTCTTTAATGGTGAGCAGTATCACATTCACTTTTTTTTTCCCCAATGGTTAAACCAAGCTCAATATGAGCAAAGCGAGCTCCTGTGCCCAATCCTGCATTCTCTTAACTGGTAATAAAGAACCTTGCTGGCCTGACAAGTTGTCACAGCAATTATTCACACAAAGTTCTGTAGCAGTTGTATCTGTCAGCCCGTATAGTATTGAATATTTTAACTGGCAGTCTTCCAAGACTGAACATTAATCTTACCATCTCCTATTACAGTCCCTAATCAAGATATTCCAGGGGTGATTGCACTAACATTGTTTGAAGACTACATCTACTGGACTGATGGGAAAACCAAGTCACTCAGCCGTGCCCATAAAACATCGGGAGCAGACAGACTCTCACTGATTAACTCATGGCATGCCATCACAGATATCCAGGTGTATCATTCTTATAGACAACCTGATGGTAATTATTCTTTCCATGATTTCCATAAATGCATCAACATCTTTCAGTAACATTCCATTTTTGATTCTTTCAAGGTTAAGTGTAATGTTATCTTTGAGAAAGATTACCAGATTTCATTATTTATAGAAGAATCCACTTGATACCAAGTACTGCTATTAACGGATATTATTAGATGCTCAATAATAGCACAAAGAATTATTGATTTGTTCAAATCATATTAAGCTGAAATGACAATAATAAATGTAGTCAGGGAAGTGAAGACTACATTCTTGAAATAATTTGTTTACAAAATAGTTACAGGATTCTTAGTTTCTGGAATGCTGGGTAGAAGGATTTACATTTAGCCCTAGGGTTCTAAAAATGACAAACATATCAAGTTTGCTTAAGCATATGTCTAATAGGAATTCTACCAGGCCTTATGAAATAAAGTTTTGATCATCTTGCTAAAAACCCTATCTGGCTTATAAAGGAAAGTCACTGTACTAGTAATTGTAGATCATTGTTTCATTATTTTATTTTACATTTATATTTCTGAACATATGTATGTCTTCATCCAAAATGCTTCTAGTCTCTATTTTTCTGATGGACAACTTTTCCTACTAAAATGCTTGTTTTTATAGAAGTGCTCTCCTTAACATTATTTAATGGTGAAATCAATGTCCTTGGACAATGAGTACAATTTGTGACAAAATAAAATTATGTTTATAATCTTGAGTTCTTGATTACAAAGATTTATCCAAATACAAGTTATGAAGCTTTAATGTCCTATCTCTGATCCCATGTTATATTATTTGTCATGATTATCTTGTTTTGTTATTGTTTCTTCTTTCTTGTCTGTAGTCTCGAAACATCTCTGCATGATAAATAACGGTGGTTGCAGTCATTTGTGCCTTTTAGCCCCTGGAAAGACCCACACCTGTGCATGTCCCACCAACTTCTATCTTGCAGCTGATAACAGGACTTGCTTATCCAACTGCACAGCCAGTCAGGTGAGTGGAGTTCTGGAAATCATCGCATGGGATGTATCAGTAAGTTGTTATAAAAATTTTTCTTGAATTTGTTTGTGTTTGTTTGGCATGACATTGAATGATGTCATGTATTGTAGAGATGGACACAGAGTGAAGGAAAACCAATTTAAGCATATCGTTGAAATGAGACCTTAGGCATTAGGAAGTACAAACAGAGGCCATAAAGGAAATAAAAACGAAAACCATTCTTACACAGATCCACACAGAATAATGGTTCAAATCCTAAGTGGGCACAGCAGCAGCACCAGAGTAGATTTTATTTATATCGAGAAAACCAGATGATTGAGGCATAGGATAGACAAAGGTAGATGGAGTTTAAACAGGGCAAGAAATCTCCCTAGCTAATTTACTCTGTGTCACTGTCTCTACAACTGTCTCATTTTTCAGAGCCAGTGATATGGAAAAGATAAATTGGATAGAGAGTAATTCTCTAGATATTATTTTATTAAAACATTATATGATCAAAATAATCTCTTCTGAAACCTCTCTTTCTTCAAAATTTAATTATTCTCAGGTAAAGATATCCCAGAAGTTAAATTTTCTACTTGATGGTAATTGCATGCACTTAATTTTGTTCCTTTCAAGTTCTGAACAATAGTCTATATGAAATTATGAAACTGGACTTTGTTACATTAGAGTCACTATCTCGTTTGATTTAAGATAAAATTGTCAAAGAAACTATGTTTTATTTTTTAAAATGACTACATTTATTTTTAGAATTCCAAGTTTTGAATTTTCTGGTTTTCTACAAACTAGCAGTGACTTCATGGCAAGGGACTGAATTTCTCTTAGAGTGTGTTTATCTTCAAAATGGAGAAGCTAGTTCAGCCTGCCTTTCAGATTAGACCTATGAGTATCATATGTGAAAGAACTGTATAAATGAAAGAGATCAGATATTCTCCAGGGAGTCAGTATGTGAAGTGGTTAGGAGCATAGACTCTGAAGCCAGACTCACTGTGATTAGAACCCTGACTCTGCTTTAAACTGGCTGGGTTATCTTGGATTTATTACTCAACTTCTTAGTGCCTCAGTTTTCTCCTCTTTTACATGAGATGATAATATTCCCAGGCCATTGTTTCTGGTATGTAGTAGATGCTGTTATTATTACCCTTGTCCTCTAGTGCAACTGGAATATACTTAAAAGAATATGTATGCAATTCGTGTGAGCTGCCATCAAGAGGTTCTGATGTCTAGTTGAAAGCAAAGCCATAGATTCCACTTTCTTTACAAAGCGTGTTGTTCTAATTATAATTCCCTGAGTACTTGTGTAAAAAAAAAAAAATTCTTTTTAAAGAACTGGAAATTTAAGTCACTATGAGAGATAAAATCAGCAACCTAAATATTCCTCTTGGTAAAATTTAAAGGAGAAATCATGCTTTTTTATATTTTAAAATATAATTGCTGGCCGGGCATGATGGCTCATGCCTGTAATCCTAGCACGAGGCGGGTGGATCGCTCAAGGTCAGGAGTTCGAGACCAGCCTGAACAAGAGCGAGACTCCGTCTCTACTAAAAAATAGAAAGAAATGATCTGGACAACTAAAATATATACATATTAAAAAAAATTAGTCGGGCATGGTGGCGCATGCCTGTAGTCCCAGCTACTCGGGAGGCTGAGGCAGAAGGATCGCTTGAGCCCAGGAGTTTGAGGTTGCTGTGAGCTAGGCTGACGCCACGGCATTCACTCTAGCCTGGGCAACAGAGCAAGACTCTGTCTCCAAAAAAAAAATAAATAAATAAAATAAAATAAATAAATAAATAAATATATATATATATATATATATATATATATATAATTGCTATGGAGAGGTTTAGTCAAATTTCCAGTTTAACCTCCAGGTTATTCTGAAATAATCTTTGGTCCCTTGCTCTGGAGTGGTCCATGAGTCAGTCTGTTGAGGCCCAATGCCGAGGCTGTTTCTGACTTAGTAGAAATGATGCCTGCCTAAGCCATTACAGTGTGATGTGTCACCATACCTAACTGAAAATAGAATAAAGCCACAAGATGCTTTGAAACACAGATGAACATCTCAAATAGCAAGACATAGATTGCAAAACATCAGCCTTGCTATAGGCATAAGAGAAATAAAATTTTTCAAAATATTTTATAAGAAAATCTGTAGTTATATTTATTCAATGCCAAAAAATCTAATCAGTCAACTAAATGAAATCCCAAGTCAACCTGAAAGTATTATTTATATGATAAAATTGTTTCCCAATTTGGTATAAATGATGACAAGACTAAAATATTTATAATTTTTCAAATACCCCCAATAGCTTTTATCATGAGCTTTCAAAAATGTCAATAATAGCAAGACAGAACAAACAAATCCAAATGTGGAACAGATATATTTTTTCACTCATACTTTTGAGAAATAAAAAAAGGAGTTATCATTTCATTTGTTTCATTTCAATAAAATGAAGAATAGCTAACACAATTCATTAGTTATACTCCTTGTAAGTCTTTTGGTGTATGCAGCCATTTTACCTCTGATTCTGTTCTGATCTTATGAGAGGAAAAAAACATCTACTGCACACTTCATGGAGAAAAATCAGTTTCTAGAAACACAATTTTCATTAAAGTGTACATTTAAATGAAGCAAATGATCTAGGAAGTTCAGAATCATACCATTCAGCATTCTGATGAAAATGTTGGGTTTTTAATTTATTCTTACTGAGGAATTTTGATTTATCATCTAATGATTACAACCAATGACATGTCCCCAAAACAGAATTGATTTTTAGAAAAATAATATAGACAAATCATGCCAATAAGAATCTGTTAGGATTGAAAAATATAATCTGAGAATCTGGTAAAAGTAAAGATTAAATCCAATTCTTATAACACTAATCATTTCAAATATTTAATGTAAATCATTATAATAAGGTAGAAATGGCTTTATTTAGCTTTGAAGTGGAGACATTTCCTGTTTCACCACTTTGGGATTTGCATTTGATCTTTTTATTCATATTAAAAGACATGTATTTAACAGTTTCTTTATAGCTTCTTCTTTTGAGTGATAATTACGGTCTGCAATTTATTTTATGGTGATATTAATCTTGGAAAACACCATGAAAAATGTTTTATATTTATATTTAGTATTAATTTTTTTTAAGTTTCTGAATTTAAGCATGAATAAATGAAGCCCAAATATGAAATAGAAGACATTTTTTTCTGAGAGTTAAATGTTGATTAGAATGAAAAGTGATGTGGTATGTATATTTTACCCTGGCCTTATCTTAACTCGAAACCCTTTTATGTTATTAAAAATGAAGTGGAAAGCAAAGTCATCATGTTATATATAATTCCAACAGTTGATGTTTATGTAAATGAGACATATTTAGTGAACTTTAAAAATATGTATTTTAAAAAGTTTTTCCAATCATGATTTGGAAGACTTTGAGAATGCTCAGGCCTGAAGTTCTCTTAACTAATGTGCTTTGATATACTGTAATGACTGGAAATATTTAATGTTCAGGGCAATTGCTTTCCCTCGTATCCCCAGACAGTCACTATCTATAAAGGTAATTTCTTTTCCTCTGGTAATTTATGAAAAACCACAGCAGACATGGCTATAAGCTATGTAGAAAAATCAGTTGAGCAGTCAGATCTCCCCTTGGATTCATAGTGCTCTGTTACTTCCCATATTGCCACTGTAAGAAAAATTCACTCTCATATTTTAAAAAATAATGTAAATCTATCCTGAATCAACTCCATGATGTCTAGACAGGTTTAGCAAAAGCTAACATTAAATTATCTCTCATTTGAGGAAAGTAATAGTATTTTAATTGGATAAACTCTTAGATTGCTAATCCACTGTCATTAAAACTAACTGAACCCAGGCTATATTTTTCTGTCACAAATCTTTCTTATACATAATGTGCTAAGATAAATGCCAACTTGCTGTCAGTCATTCACATGGGGATTACTACATAAACGCTTCTGAAAAAAAATTAATAACTTTTAGAAAATTATTAGACTAATGTTTTCAATTCTAGATGAATATTGTAATATATGCTTTTCACTGAATTCTACTAAAATAAAGAAGAAAATAATTTGATAGTAAAAGAACAAATGGCTAAACTTTAATGCTTGGTTTTAATAATTTAAAGTGAATCTTTTGAGGGCAACTACTTCAGATACATGTGTTCTCTGTATGGAAAGTGTGATTTTCTTTCGTTTCTTCTATATTAATATTGCTAAGAAAGGAATTAGTTTATGGTCACAGATCACTAAGTAATAAATTAACTGAGCTTTTCTGGTCACTGTATACAGTTGGCCAGTAGTGAATTTGGTAGGAACAATAGTTCTGTGCTTGGTCTCAGGAGATGAATTTGGGTTCAGGTCGTCTTCCTCATAAAAGTAATGTGTAATAATATCTTCCTGAAATTTTTTCTCTAGTATCTAGTCACCTGTGTGCTAAATAGCCTGTAAGTAAATATTGTCACATAAGAATTTCAACTACTTTCTCTATGGTTAATAGAGAAATGACTTGATAGTTAATTTTAAAAGGGAGGAGTTAAACTTTGTATTCCTATAAATAATAGAATCATCGCCTTTTTTATTACTATTTATTTAGCTGTTTTAAATGGAAAGGATGAACAAATAAAACATACAAATAAATATTTTAATAGTTTTTTAAAGTAATCTAGAAAAAAAGTTTTATTAAAATAGTTTTCTTCTGTGAATTTATTTTTAAAAAGTCAGCAAAAACACTACTGAGCTTTATTTTTATCTTTTTGAAAAATTATCACTTAAATATCATGTATATTTATTAATATTTCTAAAAACTGGAAAGGCCTCTATTGGCCTCAACTGCCTTAAAGAAACATTCTTAAGATTTATATGGGGCAGATACTCATTATGGCTAAAGGCAGTATTTTTAGTGTTCAGGAAATTTTATGGGTCACAGCATGACTGCGCTAGAAAAGATCCTCCAAATTATGTTCAGCTTCTCATTTGGTGGCTAAAGAACACAGGCGGAGAGATGTTAATTGAATTGCCCAAGATTTCTAAGAAAATCCAATTAAATTAAAGTAATTGGAATTATCCAAATTAATTCAACTTGATATTTCTTCCTAATATTTCTGATAATTGTTAGTCATATTTAGTGTTTGCCAAATTTTTTCTATATAGATCCAGATAGTAAATATTAATATTTTAGGCTTTTCGAGCCACAGGGTCTCTGTAGCAGCTACTCAACTCTGCTGCTGTAGTGTACAAGTATCCTCCTAGACAACATGTAAATGAGTGAGCTTGTCGGTATGCACAGGAACTCTCAGGAGATTTTCCTGAACCATGTGCTCTCCTGGTAGATAATTTTGTGGCATGTCGGACATTTATTCCCTATTGTCTAAGGCCACTGTTGTTCACATTTACAGCAAGAGAGTGGGCTAGGCTGCACTGCCCTGGTGAATTTTTGAATATCCATTGCATATGTGTTGGGTTCTTTAATACTTTTTTCCTCTTTTTTCAAAGTTTCGTTGCAAAACTGATAAATGTATTCCATTCTGGTGGAAATGTGACACTGTGGATGATTGTGGCGATGGATCTGATGAACCCGATGACTGTCGTGAGTATATTAGCAAATGCTGTAATTTAGAGTTCAGAGTTCCTTACATCCCAGACACGGAAAATTGAAGCTAGATCTAAATTATTGCCTTCTGATACATTTCCAAAATTGAAATAGAAAGATTTTATATGTCAATATTTAAAAATACAACAAAATTTGTTGCAATGTTTTGGGTATGTCTCTGATAACTGTTATATTTGGAATGATGCTATCAGCAGTTTTTGTTAGTTTTTTTTTTCCTCAAATTTGACTGCTTCTAGAATAAATACATTACTTCATGTAGTGATAAGTAGAGTCATAAACAGCACATTTTTGACTTAATGTATTACCAAATTGGAAGAAAAAATGGGCAAGTTTTCAGAATACCACTCAGTGACTGAAATTGCACCTTTGGGGGATATAATCTCTCAACTTTTCTGTCAGCATTAAAATCCTGAAAATCCTTTAAAAGTAAGATTTTTCCAATATAAATCATTAGGTTACTGTTAGGCAATTTGATAATGTGTTCTTAGCAATTGCTCTAAAATGACTACTAATTATGTCTTGACATGTGACTGTGATTGGTATGGTTAGGTGTTACATTTTTAGCAATCATTGGTTACTTTGGTTGCAGTGAACAGTCAGTAGACTTTTCCTGATAGCCTTTTATAGTTCACTCCATAGGTCATTCCAATACTGTCCTGTCAAGTTGAAGATGCTCGTAGTCAATCATGATAATTCCCTCAACATCTCAGTGGATGATCGCCATGCCTGGGCCTTGACAATTGAGTTCAAGATCCTTAGACTTGCACTGAAAAAAGACAGTGTACTGTCTTAGCAAAAGCTAGCTACTTTCTGCTGTAGAATTTTCACCACCTCATTATAAAGCTATTTAAAATATGAAGTCTCTAAGCAGTTACTTAGATGAATTGTGTTTCATTTCTCTGGTCACTACGATGTCTATCACATAATTGAAGTTGTTTTACATTATTTATATGTCTGAAAGCAGTAAGTAATGAATTCGATGTGAAGGAAAAATGTTATAAAAGTTACTGCTTTTCTAATATGATCCTTATGTTTCTGAAAGATTCACTGCTCTTTGATTTTTTTTAAATAAATTGTTTTTCACTATGATAGAAAACATATAAAAAGGAGTATCTGTGTGGAATAGATACAATAGTATGCTTGAATTATTATTATTTTTAATCACTGATTTAAAAGGAATACCAAAGGAACAAGAAATTATTTTGGTGACCTTACTGAGATTCACTTATTAAAATAAAGTTATTACTTTCCCTACATTAAAGTGAATTTTCTATGATATAATAAATAAAGTAAATAGAACTTATTTTTGTAATTTATAGAAATAAACAAGGGTGAACATATTAATTTACGGCTTTAGTTAAGAAGATGACCCTTCCTGCCCAAATTTACTCTTCTTTGAGAAAATTTCACAGTGACTTACAGAGAAAGTCAACATCACCTAATGCTTTTCCTTCTAAAATATTTGCAGCTCCTGAACTCTAATTTTAATCTTTACTCAAATTTTATACTAGAATCATATTGATTTGAAAAATTAACTAAAGATTTAGTATAATGAATTTTTCACATTTTCTATCTTTCACGATATATGGTGATCAAATATTACTTTAGTGTCTTAAGAGACATCTGAAATCTTAGAGCTTCTGTATGACCCTTATCCTGATTAAATACTAATATCTACATTTATTCATACATTTTTAAAATTGACAAGTAACATATATATTTAAGGAGTGCAACATGATGTTGTGATATATGTACACTGTGGAATGGCTAAATCAAGCTGTTTAACATAAGCATTATCTCACATACTTGTCATTTTTTGTGGTGAGAACACTTAAAATCTATTCTCTTAGCAATTTTCAAGTATGTAATATGTTGTTTTTATCTGCAGTAACCATGATATACAATAGATCTCTTGAACTAATTTATCCTGCCTAACTAAAATGTTATGTCCTTTGACCAGGATCTTCCTGATTCCCCCCAACCTCCAGCCTCTGATAATCACCATTTTACTCCATGGTTTTATGAGTTTGACTATTTTAGACCCAATATATAAGTCAAGTCATACAGTATTTGTCTTTCTGTGCCTGGCTTATTTCACTGACGGTAATGTCCTCCAGGTTCATCAATGCTGTCATAAACGACAGAACTTACTTCTTTTTAAAGGTTGAATAGTATTTCATTGTGCATATTGCCACATTCTCTTTATTCATTCATCTGTTGATGGACACTTAGGTTGATTTCATGTCTTGGCTATTGTGAATAAATCTGCAGTAAACAGGGGAATGTAAAGATCTCAACATAATGATTTTTAATTTTTTTAAAAATATACAGGCATACCTCATTTTATTGTGCTTTGTTTTATTGCACTTTTGCAGATATTGTGTTTTTTACAAATTGAACGTTTGTGGCAATGCTATGTCAAGCTAGTCTCTTGGCAACATTTTCCAACAGCATGTTGTCAATTCGTGTCTCTGTCACGTTTTGTTAATTCTAGCAGTTTTCCAAATTTTTCATTATTATTATATCTGTTACGTTGATCTGTGATTAGTGTTCTTTGATATTATTATTGTAATTGTTTTAGGGCACCACTAACCATGCCATAAAAGACTGAATACTTAATTGATAAATGTTAAATGTGTTCTGACTGCTCCACTGACTGGATTTTCCCCATGGTTCTTTTTCTACTTGGGCTTCCTATTCCCTAAGACACAACAATATTGAAATTAGGCCAGTTAATAATCCTGCAATGGCTTCTAAGTACTCAAGTGATAGGAAGGGTTGCATGTCTCTCACTTTAAATCAAAAGCTAAGAATGATTAAGCTTTGTGGAAAAGGCATGTCAAAAACTGAGACAGGCTGAAAACTAGTCCTCTT
Source organism: Avahi laniger (assembly GCA_963575035.1). Taxonomy (NCBI): domain Eukaryota; kingdom Metazoa; phylum Chordata; class Mammalia; order Primates; family Indriidae; genus Avahi; species Avahi laniger. Next base: position 25,538 of record CAUYSK010094480.1, on the reverse strand, counting down.
GCACCGGTTAACCAAATTGTGAAAGCAAAGCAAAAGTTCTTGAAGGAAGTTAAAAGTGCTACTCCAGTGAACACATAAATAATAAGAAAGCTTAGCCTTCTTGATGATATGGAGAAAGTTTCAATGGTCTGGACAGAACATCAAACCATCCACAATATCCCTGTGAAGTGGTCCCCAACCCCCAACCCAGCCACAGACCAGCTCAAAAGGAACCAGGCAGGCTGCACAGGAGGTTAGTGGCAGGCATTTAAGTGAAGCCCAACCGGTACCCAGAGCCACAGCTGTTCCCACTCCCCATCCCCATGCTTTGCATCACTGCCTGAGCCTCCACCCCCATCCCCATCAGATCATGAGCAGCATCAGACCCTCATAGGAGCTCGAACCCCACTGCATGCTGCACATGTGAGGGATCCAGGTTGTGTGCTCCTCATGAGAATCCAAGACCTGATGATCTGAGGTGGAGCTGAGGTGAGAATACATACCCCCTCCCCCCATCCCCTGGCTGTGGAAAAACTGTCTTCTACAGAACTAGTCCCTGGCATCAAAAAGCTGCCAAAAGCCAAAGCCTAATTTAAGGCATAAGTCTAATCCTCTTAAATTCTATGAAGGCTGAGAGAGATGAGAAAGCTGCAGCAGAAAAGTTTGAAGCTAACAGAGATTGGCTCATGAAATTTAATGAAAGAAAACATCTCCATTACATAAAAATAGAAAATGAAGCAGCAAGTGCTGATATAGAAGCTTCAGCAAATTATCCAGAAAATCTAACTAAGATAATTGAGGAAAAATTATACATTAAACAATAGATTTTCAATGTAGACAGCCTTATATTGAAAGAGGATACCATCTAGGAAAGACTTTCATAGTTAGAGGGAAAAGTCAATGCCTGACTTTAAAACTTCGAAGAACAGGCTGGCTCTCTTGTTAGGGACTAATACAGTTGAAACCAATCCTCATTGACCATTCCAAAAATTCTAGGGCTCTTAAGAATTATGAGCCTTAGGAAATATGAACCCATTTTGCCTGTGCTCTAGAAATGGAGCAACAAAACCTGGATGATGGTATTTTGTTTACATCATGGCTTACTGAATATTTTAAGCCCACTATTGAGACCTACTACTCAGAAGAAAAGATTCCTTTCAAAATATTACTACTTCTTGACAATGCACCTGGTCATCTAAGAGCTCTGATGGAGATGTACAGGAGATTAATGTTTTCTTGCCTGCTAACACAACATTCATTCTGCAGCCCATGGATCAAGAAGTAATTTTAAATTTTAAGTCTTATTATTTAATAAATACATTTCATAAGGCTATATCTCCATAGATAGTGTTTCTTCTCATAGACCAGAGCAAAATAAATTGAAAATCTCTGGAGAGGACTCACTATTCTTGATATCATTAAGAATATTTGTGATTCCTGGGAGGAGGTCAAAACAGCAGCATTAACTGGAGTTTGGAAGAAATTGATTCCAACCCTCACAAATCCCTTTGAAGGTTTCAAGACTTCAATGGAAGAAATAACTGCAGATGTGGTGGAAAGTGCATGAGAACTAACGTTAGAAATGGAGCCTGAAGATGGGATTGAATTGTTTTAATCTCATGATGGAATTTTAATGGATGAGGAGTTGCTTGTTATGGATGAGAAAAGAAAGTGGTTTCTTGAGATGGAATCTGCTTACATTGAATATGCTATGAACACTGTTGAAATGAAAAGAAATAATTTAGACTATTACACAAATTAATTTGTTAACAGTGGCAAGATTTGAAAGCCTTGACTTCAATTTTGAAAGAAGTTCTATTGTGGGTAAAATGCTATCAGACAGCATTGATGCTACAGAGAAAATTTCATGAAAGGAATCATTTTTTAATTATGTGACAAGCTTAATTGTCATCTTATTAATATTTTAAGAACTTGCCACAGCCACCTCAAACTTCAGCAACCACCACTCTGATCATTCAGCAGCCATCAACATTCAGGCAAGACCCTCCATCAGCAAGCTTACCACTCACTGAAGGCTTGGATAATCATTAATATATTTTAACAATAAAGTATTTATTAATTAAGGTATAAATATTATTTTTTGAACATAATGCTACTGCACATGTAGCATTAATCCCACTGCACATGTGATAGACTACAGTGTAAACATAACATTTTTATACACTGAGAAACCAAAAAAACGCGTGTGACACACTTGTAATATTAGTTTTATTGTGGTGGTCTGGGACAGAACCCACAATATCTTCAAGATATGTCTGTACATACCCAGTGGGATTGCTGGATCACACAGCTGTTGTATATTTAATTTTTTAAGGAACTGTCATACTATTTTCCATAATAGCTGCGCTAATTTACATTTCTACCAATGATGTGCAAGAGTTTCTTTTTCTCTGCATCCTTGCTAACACTTGCTATATTTCTTCTTTTTGACAATATCCATTCTAACAAGTGTTAGATGATATCTCATTGTGGTTTTGATTTTCATTTTCTTGATGATGAGTGATGTTGAGAATTTTTTCATATACTTTTTGGCCATTTTTATGTCTTCTTTTGAGAAATGCTTATTCAAATCCTTAGCACATCTTTTTAATTGGGTTGTTTTGTTACTATTGAGTGGTTTGTGTTCTCTGTATATGTTGGAGATTAACCCCTTATCAGATGTATGGGTTGTACATATTTTCTATCATTTCCTAGGTTATCTATTTACTCTGCTGATTGTTTCCTTCTACGTGCAGAAGATTTTTAATTTGATATAATTCTACTTGCTCATTTTTGCTCTTGTCACTTGTGCTTTTGTGGTTGTATTCAGAAAGTTTTTACACAGAACAATATAATGGAACTTTTCCCCCATGTTTTCGTCTGGTAATCATACATGATTTTGTTAGTGGCATTATCTCTGCTGTCTTTAACATAGAAAATAAACTTATCTACAGCTGATGGGTTAACAGTTTTGAATATCTACAGGCATGATACTTTAATTTTAGAGTCATGATAAGGTGGAAAATGATATGCGTGAGTCTGTGGAGTGTTTCGATTTCATTTTTGAGTTAGCTGTGTCATCAACATTTGCATATTAAGAGCTACTGGCAATTCCTATGACTTCACTTGAGAAGGAAAGAAAACCTGATTTCAGGACCACATACCTGCAAACATACCTAATGTTATTTAGATAAATGTAGATAAGGGTAATGCATGAAGAATTCTCTGGCATCATAAGTTTGTAATTATGTTTGTTACGATACTCCAATACACCCAGGATCATTCTAGAGACAAATATGAAGGTCAGATGGGCTTCCCAGTTATTTCCAAGCATTACCTTAACAGTTGCAACCCTTTTTATGTGAGAGCTGTTTTGATAGCAAAAATATTAAAGGAAATTGCACATGAAGCAAAATGAAATAAAGGAAATGCACATTTTTAAAGTGAGAAAATTAAGTATCATTCGATTTAAATATTTAGTATGATTAATTAACAAATGTTATAGATTAGACATAAATGACTTTCAGTGTTTCAGAACTCTCTTAAATCTATGAAAGTGAAGCGTATATTGAGTTGTTTTTTAAAGAATGTTTAAATTTTCATCTAATATTGTAACTATAAAAGCATAATTTATTTTATAATGAAAGTTTAAAATGTCACTTATTAGTGTTTGATTTTCTGATTTGAGCTAATAAAGACCATATTATTAATCTCAAAGTCAGTGATTAGTAACATAATTAGTATCGTTAGTTAAAAGATAAGTGTTTTATTGCAAGCAACATAGTTTATGAGAAGACTTCAAAGTTAGATGTGGATTTGAATCCAAGTCTGGCATTTACAAGTTATACATCCGTGGGTGAATTATTAATATTTATGAAACTTAGTTTACTCAGTTGTAAACTAAGTTCCTAAGTTGGTCATAGTGATGCCAAAGTGAAAAGGTTATGATGAGATTAAATTAATAATTTTATGTGAAAAGGTCTGGCCCAGTTTGTGATACAAAGTGGCTCAATAGATCCTACTTTATTATTATTATTCCTCATATAAACTCAAAGAGTATAGCAAAATGAATTGCATTATCATTTAGGACCTATTATAATATGTGTATTGTATGTCAAAATATTTGCTGTTTATAAAATATTATCTTTATATTATTAAAATTATGGAAATGCATATCAATATAAGTTTGATCTAAAATGTGATAGATATAGGAAGCATTTGCTTTAATTAGGTCTAGAGAAGAGGCATTGAGGACAGCTCATAGGCACATCATAGATAGGAAAGTGATCAAGGAGAAATGATTTTTTAAAGAACGATGTTGGAATAATAGCTGTATTAAAATAAATTTCATTCCGCAACTTAACTCTAAATGCGACTTCATTGAAATAAGGAGATTTTTATTTTAAAAAAATTTTTGTGTGTTTATATGTTGTTAATCCCTACCCTCTTACCAATAGTTTATGAACTTTTACCTGTTTACTCATGGCTCAGCTGAACATCTGAAGCTAATAGCTATCTAGATGTGAGTCATTCACATTGTGTTCTGTATATTTTTAATATAATAACATAATAGACATTTTGAATATCTGAAAAGCTCTGTTTAAGAAGTCATGAGCTAAGTTTGCCATTCTACAATACCTACATGTTTTCTCTCCCAGCTGAATTTAAATGTCAGCCAGGCCGATTTCAGTGTGGGACTGGACTCTGTGCTCTGCCCGCTTTCATCTGTGATGGAGAGAATGATTGCGGAGACAATTCTGATGAACTCAACTGTGGTAGGTGATTAAATTCCTAACTAAAGAACATAAATCTAATTCTTAACTGACTATGTCTGCACTGATTTAAATCCAGACACAGGTCTTAGGTCAGAATTTTTTGTTCTTTCTGTCATTTAGACACACATGTCTGCCTGTCAGGTCAGTTCAAGTGTACCAAGAACCAAAAATGTATCCCAATAAACCTCAGATGTAATGGACAAGATGATTGTGGTGACGAAGAAGATGAAAGAGACTGTCGTAAGTCACCTCAAATGCTTTGCCTTGCCTTGCTTTTGACTCCCAACTTAAGCTGATCCAAAAATTATTATTATGATACATAAATTTATACAATGTAGAGGCAATACAAAACAATAATTATGATCAAATAATTATAAGTAGATGCCAATTGGGATAGATTATTTAAGAACTCCTATATAAAAAGTATCACGCAGGTTATGTTTACTTTAAAAGCTACCTGGAAATTACGACAAACACAGACAACATTCAGTCATCTGCATCATCCTTAAGAGAAGCATCAGATAGGATATTGCAGTTGATTACTCCTTTGTTTTTTATAAATTGATTTTTTTTGCTGATATTAAGTAGTTATGGGTAATTTACTTCTGTTGATTAGTTACTTGAAATCAACTCTTATTTTAATTAGAAATTTTTCTCCCATAAAATATGTATATCGAACTTATGATGAGATACACAAAATCCAGACAAAATAACCTAACAAAATTATTTGAACAAAATTGTGAATAATATTCCATTTAATATATCTTAACAGGATACTTGAAAGAATAATAGTAAAACATTTCTGATTCTTTTTGCCTCATATTTCCTTCTTCCACCAAAAATCAAATTGCATTAAATGAAAGGCAAAAGAGTTTGCACCATATGCATACATGCACATAGGCAGGTGTGCATGTGTACATACACACACACACACACACACACACCCACACACATACACACACAGGATCTGAAGGTTAGAGCACCTGTCAAGTTTCAGGGTTTCAACAGAACTACTGACAACATTTCTGTCTTGCTCAAGTTTTATTTTATTCTCTAAAATTTTTATCAGTAAATAATGTGCAGTCATCCAGCAATTTGATTAAGATGGTGCATTCAGAATAAAGTCAGTACCAGTTCTTTATGGTTAGCCATTCTAGAAGCTGATCCATTAAACTGACTAGGATTTGTGATGCAGTTTACAGTCTGAGCTGGATGTTCACTTTCCTCAAAACTCAACACAACTCCTGGAGATTTTGATAAATTTCATGCTTTTTATTTCTTCATTCACTTAATGTCTTCCAATTTTGGTATTTTTAAATTTATAAAAATGCATATGCATAAATTCTTAAATTTATCTGGAAAAATGTACTTTGAAAGGCCCTGAATTCTTTGTTCATAAAATTAGTTTCCAAGTACCTAGTGAAATACATAAGCAAGAGTTTTTTGAAAAATCTGATTTTTATCAATGTATCATTACAGAAATATGTTTTGTTTATTTACTTCTGGAAAAGATATCATAAGTACATTATAGGTAATTAAAAGTTAAAATTTCTCACTTTGAGAGCCCTAATAACTAAAAGACAATACATTTTTAATAAATCGTTTTTAACATTTGTCTGTATAATTGCTTTTTATAAATAAAATATCTGCTCTTCTCCAAAGCTGCATTTTAATAAATGTTTTCCTCTTAAGCTGAAAACAGCTGTTCTCCAGACTATTTCCAATGTAAAACTACGAAACATTGCATTTCCAAGCTGTGGGTTTGTGATGAGGATCCAGACTGTGCAGATGCATCAGATGAGGCCAACTGTGGTGAGTGTTTTGTGACCGTGGGCCTTATCCACTGGACTTGCGTCAGCATCTGAGATGGCCACAGTGAATGGAATCTGAACACAATTCTGATGAAACTAAGCTCTTACTTCAGAAAGTTTTGTCTTTGTGTCCATAAAGTCATAAAATACTTAGGTTTCTATTTTACAAAAAGAAAGCAGTGGTAAGATGGAAGAATAACTATTCCTTGGTATAACCCAAAATTTTAGTAAAGACAGATCAAAGAGATGGAATAAGACCACCATCTTCTGACACTAGAAAGTTCACATGGTAATATTAGCATTTAGTGAACAGAAATAAGGAAAAACTGTTTTCATATTTTTCTAAAATTCATTTTTCTGCTTATATGCATAAGATTATTCATGCGATGATTATTACTCTTCATTCTTAAACACAATGGGAGAAAAAGATAAAAGCATCTGTTCTATTTCAGTAGATGAAAGTGATCACTTGTTAGCATTTGTTTCTGAAATGTTAATATTTTCACTTAAATTTATTTTGTTTAAAACAATTATTCCTCAATTAATATTGCAGAAATGGAGAATATCTTTATTTTGTTTAAGGTATTTGATCCTATCTTGAAAATTTCAACAGTGAGACAGAAATGAAGAGTAGTTGCCATGTGTAATTCATATTATCAACATTTGCTAAACCTTAATTGAGCCTGTTTTGTAGACAAATATGCCAATTTGACATTCTTAGAAGCAAAAAGCATTTAATCTAGTAATTTATTAGAAAAGACAAAATTTGTCTAAATTAAAGATAGGACCTCCAGACTTCTTCATATAATTGTGTTAAATGCATATGCTAGATTCCACACTACTATTATTTAACTTTTCTAGGAAAAATGAAAATAATAGAAACCTTTAACAATATCCAGCAATCCCACTGCTGAGTATATATGCAATGGAGGGAAAATCAGTCTATCAAAAAGATATCTGCACTCCCACGTTTATTGCGGCACTATTCACAATAGCTAAGATTTGGAATCAATGTAAATGCCCATCAACAGATAAATAGATAAAGAAACTGTGGTACATATACGCAATGGAATATTATGTAGCCACAAAAAGAATGAAATATTACCATTTACACAACATGGACGGAAGTGGAGAACATTATGTTAAGTAAAATAAATCAAGCACAGAAAGTCAAATCTTGCATGTTCTCACTCTAATGTGGGAGCTAAATATTAATATTGAAAACAATTGATGTCATGGAGACAGAGTAGAATGATGGTTACCAGAGGCTCGGAAGTGTAATGGGGGTGGGAGGATGAAATGGGGATGGTCAATGAGTGCAAAACTATGGTTAGATAGAATGAACAATATTTGATAGTACAAGTGACTATAATCAAGAATAAGTTAGAATATACTTTAAAATAACTAAAGGAGTGGAACTGGAATGTTCCTAATACAAAGAAACAGGAAATGCCTAAGGTGATAGATACCCTAATTACTCCAATTTGATTAATTTGCATTGTATGCCTGTATCAAAACATCACATGTAGCCTATAAAAATATGCAATGATTAAATGCCCATAATAATTAAAAAGAAAATACAAGATAAAAAGCAACATTAAAAAACCTTTCTGTGCTCTGAAATTGTATTTATATTGAACAACACTTATGAGCTACATGTATAAGCATTGCCAATAATAACATGTCTTTAAGTGATTTTCCTAATATTGTCTTTTGTATAATTATGTCTTCAGAGTATGCAACCGGTGTAGCTTGTCACAATATCATAAAACTACCACTTTGTGGAATTGGTTTTCCCACACAATTCACAAAGCTTCAAACTACATTCATCACTGATTTGTCCATAACAATTATTATACTAAGAAATTTTGTAGGCTAGCTTATGTTACTGGTTAGTTTGCTTTGTTGTCTTTTGCTTTTTCATTTACAAAAGCAACGTGGAATATTGACTTATTAACTCTCTGAATAATTTTTTGATTAGAGTGTTATTTCTACATTTTACTCTTCTTTCTCCTCACTTTGGTGTAATTTAACTGATTTTAGTAGATTATATATTGTTCAAACCAATGATTATCAATCATCATAATAATAATGCCAAATATTTAGTTGGTGCTACCCATATGGCCCAGGAAATGTGTTAAAGGCCATATAGAGATTACCTCACTTAATCTCGTTATTCTCCCTATTTTATTTTTACAAAAGTGGGCACAGGGAGGTTTTGTAAATTGTCCAAAGTCCCACAGGTAGCAAGTGGTAGAACTGGGACTTGAATCCAGGATTATTTGACACAGAAGCATCCGCTTTGAACCTCTGTGGACATAGCATAAATCCATCTCATTCTTTTTATGTAAAAAGAATAAATATTTAAGTGTTTTCAATAATGAGGGTATACAAGATTATCTCAGATACAAGTATTGCTGTTTCAGAGCAGTACATATACACATACTTACATACGGGGGCGGGGGGGGGGGAAGGTGCAAAGAATTGCTGTTTAATTTGCATTCAACTCTGCAAAATTTCACTGCAACTGGGTGCTAATGTAATTTAAAGGAACTTCTACATCATATCTTGGTATAACATTTCACAGTCCTTATTTTTGAAGGGGATAAGAGGTCACCTCATTCCTTTTTCTTTTGTCTTCAATAAACATAAAAATGTCACATGTTTATGCTAATTCTGTTAGCACTCCTTGGGATGATTCCCTTTCTAATGCTTTACTGCATAAGAAATAACTTCTTAAAGGTTAATCCTATCATGCTAAGGCTGTGAATCAAGTGTGAATACTGTGTGAATCAAGTATATGTTTCTTTGTGGGTAGGAACAGAACATGTTTGGAAAAGGGGGCATGATTCACTATTTTACATGTCCTATGTCCTCAGTCTCTAGCAGGATATAGAAAAGATTTGCATTAAGTATCCGTTGAGTGTCTAGCCCATTCCCTGTTGCAAATCTCGATTTGCAATGCATTTTCATTTTAATTACCTTCCATATTTTATGAGCCCAATGCTGAGTTTAAGGGGAGATTCTCTTCTGCTCTCAGAGTTCACCTAGTTCATACCTCTGATTTCTCAACAATAGCATTTATATTTATCTATAGTTCTGTATCAGTTGAATTCTTTCAGTTCTAAAGTCTTAGCATTGTAGTTCGTTCTACCTTGACATATTCTAACTGAAACAAGTTGTTTTGTTTTGCTTTCAATTGTGTAATTAAAAAATGTAGGGGGGAGACAAGGAGAGAGATAGAGAGAGGAGAGAGAGAAGCACTATGGAAAAACAAAGCAGAGTAACTTAACACAAATAAAATACCATATAGTATAGGGAATTAAAATGACAATGTATAAATATTTTAAAAATTATTCTATATTTATATTTACTGGAATAGCACATGTTTATTTAATTTACTCCAGTGTAATTGTTGAGGTCTTTATATATTCACAAATTTAACAAGAGGCATTGAATCTGTGGAAGAATTTTATGCTAATCTGTAATTTAACAAGGCTTTGAATAGCTGTAGATTAAATGTAGTTTAGGAATTGAGGTTAATAAACTAGTCTTGGTGAAACTTTGGGCATAAATTTTAATAATTAAATTAACTATATAATGTCCCATCTTATTAACATCTAGTTTTTGAGATGGCTAAATGTATGAATCTTTAAAAAGGTACATTTGGTATATTTGGATTAAGTTAATAAATATTTTTGAAAAACATCTTTTAGCTCTATTTCTGTGTAAGTAAAGATTTAAATTTATGCTAGGCTTATGATCACGAGATAGTTTCGATTTCCTTTTGTGAACTGTTAATAATTCTTATAAAATTGCTTCGTTTTGCTTGAAGGTATTTACTCTTTTCTAACTTTATACCTAAAGAAAAATAAACTTTTAAAAATGTATATAAATACTCTTTTATTAGATTGTAAATGTTGACTGCTCTTGTAAGGCCATTTCACTATTTATTACAATATTGGATAAATGCCAGATTTGACTGCCTGACCAAAATAAACAGAATACCCGGTTCTAGCAGCTCCAGGATATTCGTTCAGAATATCAACTTGGAATTAATGCAACGATATTACTCAAAGATTTTTCAGCTTCTGCCTGCCATTTTCTATTTTAGGAACTCATTGAGAATTTAAGGATTTGACAGATCTATTATTATACTAGATTCAGACTTCGGTTCAGTAATCAGAGTTGAAACATTTCTACAATTTGACTCATAAAATGGTACTGGGATCTGTGTCTATTATGTTTTCTCTTTCCAGTTCATATTTTAGACATTTAGTTCCCTTGATGCCTATAAAATAATCTCTCTTTTTGCTAGTTATTTTTCTGGCTAGACTCTCCTGGCCAACTCTGCTCCTACGCCCCAGCTTTCTAGAATTCGCCATTTGTTTTGCCACGTCACTCCTCTCTGTGGTCTTGCTTTCTGCTTTTGTTTTTTCTGCATCCTTTGGTCTAATCAAAAGACTCTGCCTCCAAGTTAGTTCAGCTTCATTTGCTGCTTTTGAGTAGTCTTGGTTTAACCTGCTGCTTGGCTAATTATCTTTAATTAATGTGCCAGCTATAATCACACTAGCGAGGGCTTGTGAGAAGAACTTGAACTTCCTACAGTAGCTTTGTACATTCTACAGCCTGGTTTCTCCAACATGACACTGAACACATTCAAACCAAAAGGTAAAACGTATCAACTTGTGTTTTTGTTTTCCTTTAAATATGTGACCAGGAAATTCGAACCAGGCTACTCGAACTATAGTTACAAGCTGTAAAAATGTAACAGATTTTTTTTTAAGTTAAAGCAAATACACATTAAATTATAAAATATTTCAAACATACAGACTTGTATAGAAAATTATATAATAAATACCAGGTTCCATTTTTAACAGATTTTAACATTTGGCCAAGATGTCTCTTTTAAAACATTTAAATATCTACAGTAACAACTAAAGCCCACCTCTACCCTTTCCCCTCCGTTCATCCCTCTGTCCCAAAGTGGTATCATTCACATATGTTGACTGTCTTTTTTATAAAAATTCACTTTTACTATATAAATATCTATCCATTAATGTATACCAAAGATTTTATAGGATTTTAAAGATTTAAATAAATGATATCATATTTTCTATATTATTTTGAAGCTTAACACTTCCAGTATTTCAGTTTATTCATAAGCATAAACATGATTTATTAATCCATTTCCCTACTGAGGGTTATTTCTACAGGTTATAATTATTAAATATTATTAAACATTCATTAGCAAATCTGTCACAAATCAACTCGTGCAACCTCTGCTATAGACACTGTGAAGTCTCAGTTCCCTGTTAAGTGCTGCAATTGTCTCCTTGCGAGAAAGTCCATTTGGGGCAGCCTTGACAGCATCCGGAGGCAGGATGCTGTTAACCCTGCAGTCAGGAGCAGACTAAATTATACTTAGGATGGAGGGCCTGGGGGAAGCCTAAAGAGGGAATCTCTGGTATTGATGTCTATAACTATAGCAAAATAATTTATGATATTTGAATTTAGTTACTTGTGAATTCAGTTATTTTCAAAAAGTTGTATCAACTTAGAATAGCATTTAGCAAATGTTAATTTCAGGATTCCAGATAAGCCATGCGGGATAAGTTCTGTGTTCTTACACACAGGACAGGATGATGTACTAAATTCTGTATCATGGAAAATGGTGCACACTGACAAATATTTTGTTAGGACATCTGTCTAGTATTTTTAATCAGTATTTCCTGAATTTAAATATGGGATACAAATGTAAGTATGATATTATGACTAGCAAAAAAGATGATCTGAACATCCTCAAGTGCCTCTCCCCTGCGTGGCTGTGACTTGTGAGTATACTGTGAGTGGTGGGGGCTGGTTGTTGAGGAAGGTTGCTGGGAGACAGATTTTAAATTTCGTAACATATGATGTCACAACATCTCTCTCCTTAGACATTTGGAAGGGTGGGATTATGTGCCTTCATGTTACCAGTGGGAAGGAGGAAGTACCTTCTATTCACACAGTGTCTGGAATCTTCATGGTCTCTGCTGAGAGGTTGTTCGGGTCTGCGACCTGCATGGCATCCTGTGCTGTGGAGTGCAGACATCATCACTCACCGTCTGAGTGTAGGTTTCGCTGTGTCATCAATCGGCTTCCTGGTGAGCTTGCAGCCTGATCTTAAGTTTCCGATGATATGTGAAGTCTCTTGAGCCAAGATTCTCATGCAAGCACATGATCCTGTAAACCACCTGGTCCTGTGAGGAGCTTGGAATGATGATGCCACATGCTTATCTTTCTAAATGCCACCTTTTTTAAATGTCATAAAATTGCTCCTGAATTTTGTTAAATGCGACATGCACCTGATATTAGGTGTTTCTCGTAGAAGCTTGGCCTCTCTCCAAGATAAATCTCAGTCAGTGTGACACTTCTCATTGTCTTTGCCTATCTCATATCAGTCTGGATGCTGCCCCAACGTCTTGAGGATATACACGGTTGAAGTTCCCACTGCACTACCATTTTTGTTTTTCTTTCCACAGTCTCTCAGGATCCAGAAGTGGACTTTTTGCTTTCTCTACCTGTGTGAAAAAAACTTCTTCTACATCATATTTTACTTATCGTTGAGGTGGTACTTGTCTACTCTCTACTCCTTACCCTGGTAAAAGTGCTGAGGGATAATATAATATACTAGGGAGAGAAATGAAAACCACATTGTTTCACTGTTTTTCAATTTTTTTCGTTGTATACTTACTTGACTCTAGATAATTTGTAAAACAGCACTTAACATTATATGGACTCATTATCTCTCAGAATATTCTTTGGACATAAGTAGCACTACAGTCTGTGTAGTTGATACTCAAGTTAATTCTAAAACTTTTAAAAATAATTACATAGCTCTATATTGCTCCTCTAAAAACATGATGTGTACACATGCCATTATCTTTTTTTAATGGAAGTTTTTTAAATAATAATTTAACTTTTGGTACATTTCTAAATTTCTAAACCTTTAAAGTAGCTGTAATGAAAATAAATGTATTTTTCAAAAAACTGGGTAATGTGGGGAAGTTATTTTCTACATGTAAAGAAACTTCTGTTAATTCAGTAAGATTTTTTGTGCTACTCATATTACTACATTTTATGGTAAGATTTTTGATATATCTTATATTTTTTTCTCATCCATTTGCTTGCTTTGCAGAATTTAATCTTTTCTTATTTTTCCACAATAACATTTGTGTGGGGGTGTATTTGTGTATGTGTGACAGAGAGAGAGAGAGAGAGAGAGAGAGAGAGAAAGCAAAGAAAGTGTGTGTAATGATACCTCTTTTGTGTTGTAATGTTTTGGTTCCAATAGAGCCCTTAAAGGATAGTCTGTCTGTATAAATGGGACAGGAAATTGTCTTCTAAGCTTTTATAAGAAGAAATGAATAACCTACATGTGAGTCATTAAATAGTCCAAGTGGAATGAATAGATTTAATTTTTTTATAGCTTTCGTGTATTGACTTCAATAACTTAATGTATTGACTCTCTACCAAAAGGATGTGCAATTATTCATTGATGTTTCTTTACTTTTTTTTTTCTCTTAACAATAAGAGGAAACTGTGAGATTTAAATTTTATTGCACAAAGCTAAAAGTGAGCCTGCACAATGACTCAGGAGGCATGCCAAATATTGTAGACTCTGGATTGATCTGTAGTAAAAACCATAAAAGGAAATAGCTATTTGCCCAATAGGGTTTATAATTGAGTTTGAAAATATGATAAATGACTTATTTGTTTTAATAAAAAATATAAATTGATGGCAGTTGATTTTTCTTTCATAGAAATTGAGTCAGAAATGTAATAGTCTGTGATATTTTTGTTTGAAAACTTCTTTGTCATAGTGCTTTCCTCATCCTTTGCCAAGTATAGTCAGTTCTCTAAAAATGCAAAATAAAATAACAAACACACACACAACCCTAGTTGCAGATTTATAGTAGTATGTGGAAAGAATAAGAATTAGACATTTTATTAAAAAAATATGTAAGAAATGTAGAACTTTAAAAGTTTTGCCTCCTTAGTCCTACCTTTGAAACAAAAATACTTGTCTTTGTTTTGGTTTCTAAGATTCTATTATACAAGATCCTGTTCAAGTATCCTTTAGGCTGGTGATTTCCATAGAGAATATTATTTTACCACTTGCATTTGCAAGTGTTATTCAATCTTGGTTGGTACCATGCCTATATGATTATACTGTATGTTAGTGAAGAAAAATAAGTAGAATGAAAGATTGGAATGCATTTTCTCCGGTAATGAATCTATGTGTAGAAAATGTAATCTTTTATCCCTTTAAAAAAGCTTAGATTTGTGTTTATATGTTAAAATCAGTCTGAGGATCCAAGTGCTTTCAGATTTTGCTTATGAAAAAAAGTTATCTGTTTTCAACCATTAACACTTGGGGACATTACATGATACTGAGAACAAAAGACCTTTTGTAGAGTTATTACTGCACCATTTATTGACTCTGTGATCTGTGTATACCAAATAGATGTTGTATAGTTGATGATTCTGATGTCTGATCAATCTTAAATTTAATGCCTAGGATGCAAGGCTTCTGGTTTGCTTAAACATATCATTAAGCCACTGTTCATGTGATCAGTAGTCATATTGGAAATAATGGGAGTAGAGGGACAGGCGGCATAGGATTTAGAGATAACTTTATTCACCTCTTACTGGGTTACAGATGTGAGAGTAAGTTATTATTTATTCTTATCGTCCTTTGAAATATTTACCCTCTAATTAATATCAATGTTTCATTTCTCTAAAAATATTGAGAAAGATTATAAAAAGAATACCGATAAAAATTCTCCATGAGGAATTTTCTTTGACTTAAAGTAGAAGTGGCTTGGAAAATACTGTTCGAGGGCTATAGAAATAGAGAAGAGATCTTCCCCGTGACCTGAGGTTCCTCACCCCTAAGAATCCTACAGTCCTTATGATTGCAACACTTCCCTTCCCTTAAGACCAGAGGCACACCTCCAGTATATAAATGTTTTCCTTTTTATATAGCTACTGGATTCTAACTATATGAGCAAAAGCAGAAAAAATATAAAGCTATACTATTTATTGAAATTCAAGGAATTATAATGTTTTCAAATAATATTTTTGATTAATAGCATTTGTATTATGTGAACTATATCTCTTAGGCAATCAGATCTCTACTTTAAGTTCATATGTAAACATTTAATATAAATTAATAAAAAGTTACAGAATATGTGCATAACTGCATTAGTATTTAGTAGCCATTTTGTTGAAAATGCAAATATAAAATTTAAAGTAATTGCATTCTAATTTGTTTTAGTTCATTGAAATCAATTATATAGAAATTGAGTGTGCTAACAATTAATATTAAGTGCTAAGTGGCAAACTCAATGAAAATTCCATATTAGAATCCTGAAAACTTATTTTTAAATATTATAAATTATTTACTATAAAATTTTAATGACTTGAACTATTGAAAATATAATATATAACCTGTTACAACTTGTTGAAGATACTTCTAAGGTTTTAATTTCATTTCCTCTCTTATCAAGTAAATTATATTGGCAAAAATGTCTTATATCACTTAGAAACATATACAGCCTTAGGATATTCATTCTGATTAAATATTAATAGATTAAAATATTTAAATCAAGCATGGAATATGTTTATAATTTAATCTTCTTTGTAATTACCTTCCAAATTCCAAAAACAAAATATAGTCAGGAAATCTAATGTTACCTTAGATTGGATTAAATTAACTGGCTAATTAATCCAATTAATCTCAATTAATCATGGTTTTACAATATGATCACACAGCTTTGTCAGTTAATTATATCTGTGCATCAGGAGGTTGGATGCCTTATGTAGATATTTCTTGCTGCTTCTAAAACTTCTCTGTAGATGATGAGTTGCTATATTATTTTCTGAATATCTTTCTTAGAAGTTCTATGGATGAACTTAGAGTTATTGGAATTAGTATACACCCAGTTTCATTATGATTACTACTCAAGAAGAGAATCCTTTGAAACAGCTGCCCAGTTTCTGTAATGTTCAAAACAACCAGATTCTTGATACAACCACTGAGCAGTAAAAACTCCACTGGCTATTTAGGAATCACAGAGGCACAAGAAACTACCTCCAGCAATTATAAAACATTTTATGAACTCAGTAATCTGATTATTCAGTAAGTTTCTTTTGAGTAAAGGACATTTCATTGAGTCAGAGAGAAAAAAACTAAGAATTATTAATACTATCCTAACATATAAGCAAAAAGGTACATTATTTTTTAGGCTTCAACATGTCTAATTTGTAATATCAGAATAAAAATAATTGCCACTTAGCTTTTCAAATGTTTCTTAAAATTAATATTGGGGATATTTAATTTAAAAGCATGGTATCACGAATGAGAAACTGAAACATTATACACAAGGTTGAATTTCAAGGGACTCTCAAGTCAGCTTCTCTGTTCTTTTTTTTTTTTTCTTTTATTTCAGCATATTATATGGGTACAGATGTTTGGGTTACGTATGTCGCCCTTGCGCTCCCACTAAGTCCGAGCTTCAAGCGTGTCCATCCCCCGGATGGTGCGCATCGCACTCTTTGTGTATGCATGTACCCGTCCTCTCCTTCCCCTTCCCCGTTCCCCCCCGCCAGACATCCAATAGATGTCATTCTTATATGTGCACTTATGTGTTTATCAGTTAATACCAATTCGATGGTGAGTACATATGGTGTCAAGCCATTTCTTGAGAGAGACTCTACCTCAGTTCCTGCAACCCAGCAAAAGCCATGAGGCCCAGAAACAATCTGTCACATCTCCCACCTGCTACAGTCCACGAGGGCCACCGAAGCCTGCCCAAGACTCCTGCTCTGCTTCCCCGCCCCAGACGCTGCTCCCCAGCAGAGACACGGAGCAGCCGAGAGGGCCAAATGCAGGGAGCAGGTGGGGCCCCTCTGATGGCCCAGGGCCCACTGTGCCCAGCACCAGCTCGCAAGGAGCCCTCTGCCCTCCTGTGTTCCTGTGTGGCTGCCAGCTCTGGGAAGTGTGTGTGATTCACAGATGTCCTCAAGGTTAGACTTTTTGGGCACTGTGGTTATAAATTAGCACAAGAGGTTTCTTGGCGCGGGATCCAGGAACCCTGGCCCCGTGTCAGCTGCATGAAAGCTTCTCAGCTAACTGAGGGGCTGGGAGGAGAAGGGGGCACGAGGGGCTAAGGCTCCGTGCCAAGGACAGAGGCAAAGCTGTCACCAAGCTTACTAATGGAAACCCTGCAGGCTGGGAAGGGCGGAAAGGGGGCGCCAAGTATGGGAGGTGACCCAGCAAAGAGAGTGCCACAGGCCGAGGTGCCACAGCGGGCCGCCGTCTGCAGCCATCTGTACCTGCACACTCTGTCAGGGGTGTGAGGAACGCTGGCCTCCGTGCAAGTAGAATCTGAAATCCTGGGTCCCATCCTCTAGTGAGCTGGGGTGGGACCCACCCATGGAGGAGTCTCTTGAGAAGGGAAAGAGAATGTCCTACATAGCCCAGAAGAGGGACTATCTTGACAAAGGGAACAACTTTCTCCTGCTCATTGGTAGAGATAATCCAACTCATTCATTCTGACAGGTTTTATTTTGTGCCGACTCTGTGCTTGGCACTGGTGTACAAGGCACCCATGGTCCCTCCCTTCCCTAAAGCAGCTTACATGCAGATGAGGGCTGGCACGAGGTGGCTCATGTCTGTAATCCCAGCCCTTTAGGAGGCTGAGGAGGGAGGATTCCTTGAGGCCAGGAGTTCTAGATCAGCCTGGACAACACAGCAAGACCCTGTCTCTAAAAGAAATTAAAAAATTAGCTGGGCATGGTGGTGCACACCTATAGTCCTATCTATTTGGGAGGCTGAGGTGGGAGGATCACTTGAGCTCATGAGTTTGAGGTTACAGTGAGCAATGATCGTGCCACTACACTCCAGCCTGGGTGACAGAGCGAGAATCTGTCTCTAAAAAAATAAAAGAAGCAGATGAGGTCATTGTGCAATGAATTAAAGAACAAGTGTCGAGAAAGGGAAGAAGTAAAGAGAATGTAGCGTCACCGAGGTCAGAGAAGACCTCTTGAGGAGTGTAGTTAGCAACCTGAGAGGTAGCTGAGGGCAGAGCACTGTGTTTCCACCTGAGGGATTTGCACACACAAAGGCCCAGAGGCAAGAGAGAGCCTGGTCCACTACAGGTTCAATGCATTCAATAATGCGTGGATTTGTTAGCCACACTAGTACCAAATACGTTTTGGGCATGATTTTACCACCCTGACCTGTTCCAGAGATAACAAACACAGCAACCTATGCAATAGCTCTCGCTCATTTATCCACAGCCTTCCCCGGCATCCGATGCATCAGGCACAGAAGTTGGTTGTCGGAGGCAGCAAACATCAGAGGAGCCGGGGACGGCAAGATTGGAGGCGCTGGATTGGAGGAGAGGAAGGGGCTGTGCAGGAAGGGTGAGGACCGAGGGAGATGTGTACCTTCCAAGTTTGTGGCATGTTTTCCCTGACAGCATGAAGTTGAAAGCAAAAGGTACACAGGCACATGATCCTAAAGAGTCTGAAGGAGAGGAGGGTCATGGCCCCTCTTTCTTCTTGGCTTCCCATATCTCGCCACCAGCCACACACTGGAAGTTCTACTCTGTGTTGTCTCATGTCTTCACCCTGTCTCCTCTCCCCCGGCCAGCGCAAAGTCCCATCAGCGCCTGCCTAGACTAAAACGACATTAAACACCCTCCTCATTAAAAACAGTGGAGCCTGTGAAAGCGTAAGAATTGGAGAAGACTGAGAAGTGCAACCTTGGCCCTGAAGAGGCTAGCATGGCCCCTGGCCGTGTTGACTGGCTGGATGGTCAGTGTGAGGGGACCAACGATGCCCGTGGCCATTTAGCTGTCCAGAGGTGCCCTGGAGGGACAGGGCGCAGGCCACCCCCCGGAGTAAGTGCAAAGAGGAACAAGGGGAGGAGGCATAGGTCAGGGTACCTGTTGGTGTTATGGACAAGACAATCAGTAGATTCATGAAGAAACCACAGTTTCCAAGTAATTTATGGTAGCAACAAAAACCATGTACAGCAGTAAGACTAATGACAAACATGCAAAGCTATTTATGGGTAAATGCCATCCAGTTTATCCAAGATTTAATACAATTCCAAGCAAATTGCCTACAGGGCTTTTCTTAGGATCTAAGAAGCCAATTCTAAAATTCACACGAAAAGGGAAGTTTTAAGACTAAGCAAGGTTATTTAGAAAATGTTATCTTTAATCTACTAGATCTTAAGAACTATTAAAATTAAGGTGATTAAAACAAAGGTGGGAATAAGGGGTTAATGTTACGTGTCCTAACAATGGAGAAATAATAAAACTAACAAAAATGGGAGAGAAAGTGGGAAGGAAAACAAGCTCAGCGATGGTCTCATGTGAAATATCTGGGAAACAAAGGACGCCATTTATAGTAACACAGGCTGAAGGATTTTGAGCATACAAAGATAAAAACAAAAAAGTTATTATTCACTAAAACTGGATGATAAAAAAAGAGAGGTGTAGTAGGACAGGGAAGACAAAAGCTGATTAAATGTTACTCGTTGTAGGGAACCAAGAAATGCCACTTAAAGAAAGAAGGAACTAAGAGTATTTATGGAGACAGAAATGTGAAGGAAACCACTAAAACAAACAGAAAGCTTCCTAAACACAAGGAGGACTATAACAACAGCAAAAATGAACAAAGGAAACAGAGCACATCACGAATTAAAAACATGCACACACATGTATATACACCTATAAACATAATATATATGTTAAACATAAAATACTATGAAAGGACTGAGATGAAACATATCTCTCATATCAAAAAATATAAGTGGGTTTAAATGAACTATTAACAGCAATATAGCACTCTATGCTATATTGAAAGAGGCACACCCAAAACAATGTGAATCACAAAGATTACAACTAAAACAATGGGCAAAAGTATCTCTGCTGGACGTGAGCAAAAAATAGTGACAGCTCCAAGGGCCCATCCATTCACGGAAGCATCAAAATACTAAGCAAAATGTTTCGGAATCAACTTTGTCACAACTCCAGAAAAGTCAAAGTTTTAAAACAACGAGCAAATACTATATCAAGAAAAAACCCCCCTAAAAATGGCAGGAATGCTTTGTGGAGTTTTTATTTGCCCTTGTCCCACCCACCTCCAGGGCTCAGTGATGGTCTTCAAGATGGTCCATGTTCCCACTGTGGGACTCTGCTCCCTCGGCCTGGAGGGAGTAACACAGACCTTATTTGCAAAGATTTGTGTTTTCCTGTTTTCAACTGTATGGGGATTACCCAAAGACTGACACAAAGTGCGTCTTTGTTTTACCTACCTTGGAGCCCATTTCTGGCATGAAAAGTGGCTAACATTCCCTGAAAATATTATAAGGCAAACAAACTACGTGCAGACACCAGTGACAAAAGATTATGGTTGGAGCATACAGTAAGTGCCAAAAGCCTGGGTAGAAAAGCTGGGGAGAGAGTTTCTCTGGGAAATTGGGGCATTCAAAATGGCCCTTGCATACTGGGGAATTTAGAAGGCCACCTGCATGCCCAGGGCAGGACACATGCTTGGAAAAGACCTAAGAAGACCCTACACTCTCCCTACTGGATGATCTGTAGGCTCAATGCAAGGAAGAAGTGAAGGCTAAGGTGGAGTTTTCAGTGGCTTGGCCAAACATTGAGGATGTATCCCAATCCAGAGCCGATCTGCAAAGAGTGGGAGAGAGTTGGCGCTCTTTTTTTCTTTCTCTTCTCTTTTCTCCCCCACCGCCACTGTCTTTTTTTTTTTTTTTTTTTTGGCACTGGTTGTGGAGGGGATCCTGGCATTCAAGGAAATCTCTGTCAAAACACTAGCTACACACAAGCTAAAGAAACAGAAACTTCAGAGACCACACGTGACAGAATACAGACTTTATAAAAATAGTTTAGAAAAGTTACTAAATAAACAACAACAGCCAACAGCAAGAAAAAACTCTGAGGATGGGGAAGAGTATGATTTCCAGAGTTACCACATTATAATAATCAAAATACCTAGTTCTCAACAAAAAATGGTGAAACATGCAAAGGAAAAAGAAGGCATGGCCCATTCATAGAAGAAATGGACAGAAATTGTCCCTGAGGAATCACAGACATTGGACTTACTAGACAAATCCTTTAAAGAGAAAGAGGAAGAAAAAGGAGCAGAAACAATATTTGAAGAAATAATGGTTGAAAACTTTCCATAGTGTCACTGATGAATTCTACCAAATGTTTGAAGAATTAACAGCAATCTTTCTCAAACTCTTCCAAGAAGTAGAAGAGGAAGTCTTAACTCATTCCATGAGGCCAATATTATTACCCTGATAATGAAGCTAGACAAAGATACCACAAGGAAACTTATGAATATAGATACAAAAACCCTCAGCATAATACTAGCAAACCACATCCGTCAGCATATTAAAAGGATTATACACCAGGATGAAGTGGATTTATTCCAGGAATGCAAGTATGGTCTAACATAAGAAAATCAATGGAATACACCACATCAATAGAACTACAGAAAAAACCCACGCATGATAACCTCAATCGACACAGAAAAAACATTTCACAAAATCCAACACCTTTTCATGATAAAAACACTCAGAAAAGTAGGAGTAGAAGGTACTTCCTCAACATGATAAAGGGCATTCATGGAACACTAACAGGTAACATCATACTCAATGGTGAAAGACTGAAAGCTTTCTGCCTAAGATCAGTTACAAAATCCTGGGGTTGGCAATGAAATGCTTTCACCACTGCTATTCAATATTACACTGGAAGTTCTAGCCAGAGCTTTTAGGCAAGAAAAAAATAAGTCCTCTAAATCTGAAAAGAGAAATTAAAACTATCTCTATAAACAGACGGCATGATCTGGTAATCATGTCATCTAGAAAGTCCCAAAGAATCCACAAATATAACTTCTAGAGTTAAGCAAAGTTGCAGAATACAAGGTCAACATGCAAAAATCACTCATATTTCTATACACCAACTAGCAACGAACAATCCATAAAGAAACTTTAAAAAAAAATTCCATTTACATCAGCATCCAAAAGGATAAATACCTAGGAATAAATTTAGCCAAGGAAGTGAAAGATTTGCATACTGAAAACTATAAAACATTGCTGAAAGAAATTAAAGAAGACCTAAATGAATGGAAAGATAACCTGTGTTCATGGTTTGGAAAACTTAATATTGTTAAGATTTCAATACTGCCCAAAGAAATCTGTAGTTTCAATGCAATACCTATAAAAATTTCACTGCCTTTTTGCAGATTTGGAAAAGCTGATCCCAAAATTCACTTAGAATTGCAGGAGGCCCCAAGTAGCCAAAATAATCTTGAAAAAAGAATAAAGTTGGAGGATTCACATTTCCCAATTTTAAAACTTACTACAAAGCAATGGTGATCAAGATAGTGTGGTACTGGCACAAGACAGACATACAGATCGATGGAATAGAATTGAGAATTGAGAAATTAACCCATGCATCTATGGCCACATGATTTTGTATGAGAATGCCAAGATCATTCAACAGGGGAGGAATAGTTTCTTCAACAAATATGGCTGAGACAAGTGGATATTACATGCAAAAGAATGGAGTTGGTCCCTTAATTCACTCTTATACAAACCATAACTCAAAATAGATTAATAACTAAAATTAAGAGCTAGAAACCATAAAAATTTTATCAAAAACTGTAAGATCAAATCTCCATGACCTTGGATTTGGTAATGGATTTTTAGTTATGACACCAAAAGCATGAGCAACAAAAGAAAAAAATAGATTAATTGAACTTCATCAAACTTAGAAACTTTTGCACATCAAAGAAAGTGACACTCTACAGAATGGGAGAAAATCTTTTCAAATCATATAGTTTGTAAGGATCTAGTATCCAGAAAATATAAAGAACTCTTATAACTCAACATAAAAAGGCAAAAAATAAAAATAATTTAAAAATGGGGAAAGGACTTGAATAGACATTTCTCCAGAGAAGATATACAAGTAGCCAATGAGCACATTAAAAGATAATGATTTCCTTAGTCATCAGGAAAATGGAAATCAAAACCACAATGACTATAGTTTTTTGGTTTTTTTTTTTTTAAGGAAAATAAGTATTGGAGAGGGTGTGGAGAGGTTAGAACACTTGTACATTGATGGTGAGAATATAAAATGGTTTGGCCACTGTTGAAAAGTTTGGTGCTTCCTCAGAAAGTTTAAGATAGAATTATCATATGACCTAGAAATTATGCTCCTGGTTATATACCCCAAAGCATTGAAAAATAGGTACTTAAATACATGTGCACACATGTTCATAGCAACATTATTCACAATAGCTTAAATATGGAAACAACCCAAAACATCCATCAGTAACAATGTAATATTATGCAGTCATAAAAAGGAATGAAATACTAAAGCATACTACAACCTTGAATAAACCTTAAAAACGTTACACTAAGTGAAAGATGGAAGACACAAAAAGTCACCTGTGATTCCATTTACTTAAAATATCCAGAATAGGAAAATCCACAGAGACAGAAAACAAATTGGTTGGGCTTCGGGGATGGGGGAATGATAGTAACTGCTTAACCAGTACAAGTTTCCTTTTAGGGTGTTGAAAGTGTTTTAGAGCAATATAGAGCTGGTGGTTGCATAACATTGTGAATTGTATAGTAAATACCACTAAGTTGTTCAGTTTAAAATGGTTAATTTTATGTTATATGAATGTCACCTCAATATAATAAAAGTGTAACAGGAAAACTCAAACATAAAGAAAGGAGTCCCTGTCTTAATATCATATAAAGTAGAATTTAGACAAAAGTCATTAAACAAGACAAAGATACTCTAAACGAGATGACCTAAAGTTAATATTGGAAAATTGCTATAGACTGAATGTTTGTGTTCCCCCAAAATTCATCTGTTGAAACCTAATCCCCAATGTGATGGGATTAGGAGGTGGTAGCTTTGGGAGATGATTAGGTTATGAGGGTGGAGTCCTCATGGATGAGATTAGTACCCTGAGACTCCAGGGAGCTCCATGGCTGCTTCTGCCATGGAGGACACAGGCTGTCTATGAAATAGGAGGTGGGCCCTCACCAGACACCAAATCTGCCAGCACCTTGATCTTAGACTTCCCAGCCTCTAGACCTGTGAGAAAGAAATTTCTTTTGTTTCTAAGCTACCCAGTCTATGATAGTTTGCTGTAACAGCCCAGACTAAGATGAAAATAAAATGGAAAAAAAAATAGAATAACTCTCATAAAGAAGAATAATTATGTGAGACTATCTTTATAAGATATTAAAATACTATAAAGTCCAAGTATTAACAAGAGGTGATATTGGCACATGAATAGATAACACTAATGGGACAGAAAAAAAAATCCAGAAATAGACACGAATATATATAAGAATTTAGAATATGATAAAGGCAGCATCTGAAGTCGATGAAGAAAAGATGGACTTATTAACAAAGGTGTGATACAACTTTGGATAAAGTTGCATCCACACCTTCTACTCAATGCTAGGTTAATCTGCAACCAGATTGATATTTAAATATAAAAAATGAAATGATACAAGCCCCGGAAGATTGTAACAAGGGGTATAGTCTTTATAACTTTTGAATGGGAAATATCTTTCTAACCGTGACTCAATAACCAAAGCCATTGAAAACTTGATATATTTGACTATGTAAATATAAAAACCCAAAATTTGCATGATAAAAATAAGCATATACTTGGAATTCCAATCACAAAGTACTGATTTTTCTATTTTATAAAACATTCCTAGAAATTGAGAGGAAACAAAAGCAATAATCCAATAGAAAAATTGATGAAAGGACATAAAAGTGACTCCTAAATATGTGATGAGATGCTCAACCTCTGTCGTAACAGAAATTAAACCTATAAGACCTCCATTTTTTAC